>VWZZ01000273.1:35911-108306 GCA_013399095.1 Psophia crepitans | reverse complement strand
TCCAGCCCCTTCCCCACCCCCTGCCCTTCTCTGGACACGCTCCAGCCCCTCCATGTCCTTCTGGTGCTGAGGGGCCCAGAACTGACCCCAGCCCTTGGGATGCGGCCCCCCCAGAGCCCTGTGCAGGGGGAGGGTCACTGCCCTGCTCCTGCTGGCCACCCCACCCCTGATACCAGCCAGGGTGCTGCTGGCCCCCTTGGCCACCTGGGCACACTGCCGGCTCATGTCCAGCCGCTGTCACCCAGCACCCCCAGGGCCTTTTCCTCCAGGCCCTTTCCAGCCACCCCGCCCCCAGCCCATAGCGCTGCCTGGGCTTGGTGCCCAAGACACCGGCGGTGCGCTGGTCACGGCTCCAGGCTGGTGACTGGGCGCGCGGCGGGTGGCACGGCCGTCCGCAGCATCCTCACGTGAGGATGCGATGCTCGTGCAAATCTTGGTGAACTTTGCGGTGTGCGCAAACCTGTCGCCCTCGCTGCCTCCCGGAGCACCCCCGGGCCAGGCAGGGTGCAGGCAGCAGCCAGCGCACCCAGCGCCTGCGTTTTACCGGCGCGGCAGGAATCTTTCATCCCGGATTCACAGACGGCGAAGGAAGCCCATAGCTGGGCTCCGGCGGGATTTCAACTGCGACCTCGCGGAGGTGCGAGGAGAGGTCAGCGCTCCTCCGTGGGAAGAGGCGGCAAAGTTGCGTGCTTAAAGATGCACGTCAAGGTGGGGATTGTCTTCCAGCGTGTTACACGGGAAATCTGTGAATAATTCATGGAAATTTATTATTCAGCGAGTAATTCCTACAAACACTAAAATCGGGCGGCCGAAGCCCTGAGGGATGTTCTCCTCCGAAGCGCTACCCGTGTCGCTCCGCGAGCCGAGGTATGAATATTTTAAGTATTTTAAGTACAACTTTTTCCCCCCTTTTTAGCAGACTGCGCGTGTCACCGAAGGTCCCGGCCGCAACCGGCCCAGGCTCCCGGTTTCCACTCCGTGGGGAGGGATAACGCTTTGCCGCTTGCTCCCAGCTGGAAGGAAAAAAAAAGAAGAAAGTACAAATGTGTTTAAATTTTCTCAGGAAATGGGATTTCCCTGCCCATTCCTATTTTGGGACTCTGAACCGGTTTTCAAAATTTCGTCTCAGATGGTTTAAATTCCGCGAGCTGCTCTACGTCGCGCTTACGCCGGCGTACGGAGCGCGGCGGCGCTGGCTGCGGTGACGGTTCCTCTCTGTCCGCGAACGCCCGAGCACCGACGACGCGGATTTGGGGAGGATTTGGGCTTTTTGTGAAGAGCAAATGAGGGGGTCTCTTGGCAAAACCGGCTTTACTCCCACGCCTTTTTCCCGCGAGGAACCGTCTCGGCAACTGCCCGCCCGCCCCGCTCCCAACGTGTCGCCCGCTCCGAGCTTCCTTAAAATAGGAAATAAAACGTTTCGCTTGAGGCTTTTGAAGTTCGCAGCTGGTTTAAAAGGCCGTTTTTGCGGTGTGATATTAGTCGCCGTCAGCTGCGCTGCCTGAAAGCCCCTTTTTGTTCCGTTTTCGGGTAATGAGTGGTCAGGGAGGGGTCAAGCCCCCCTCGGCACGCCGCCGGTGCCCCTGGCCGCCCCGGCCCCTGCCCTCCCCGAAACCGCCCCTGCAGCCCCCAAACCCTTTCTCCTCTAGGAAATTCCTCTCCTTTTCCTTTTTTTCCTTTGTTTCCTTCGTTCTTGTATTTGTTTCGGTGATTCGGGTGACACGCACCAGCGGCGTTTCATCAACCATTGCCTCGTGATGGCTTTTTCCACTTTTTCCCTATTTTTTTGGCCGAAAGCAGCAAGAAAGCCACTGCAGCCCCCCCGTGCCAGCACAGCCCGGCAGCGGTGACGGNCTCTGCCGAAGCCAGGGTTCCCCGGGCCGCACGACCGACGGGCTCGCGTTTGGCACCGCTTCTCCCGTGCTGCCGGCGCCTCTCTCGGTTCGCTCCACGCCCCAGGCCCTGAACCTCGACCCGCTGCACCCGCGACGCCGCGGCTTCGCCCCACGCGACAGCACGGCGGTGTTTCCCTGCGGCGGGGCGGCGCGCGGCACGGGTCCTGGGCCGAAGCCAGCCCCAGGGAGCATCTCACTCCGCATTTCTCATTGGGTCAGCGGCGAGACGTGCTGTCGGATGCGGCTGTTACCAGGAGCAACAGTACGGCTTGCTCCGTGGAAGGCCGCGGCGGTGCCGGGAGGCGGCAAGCCTGGGAGGAGGGGTACCTCGGAGGTGACTGTGGTCCCAGCCCAACCATCCGGTAATCGCTGCCCTGACAGCAGCAGCACTGCTGGTGTAAAAGTTTGGCAAGGAGATCTCCCCGAGGTGGTCAGGATCTCCACGGGGTAGAGGTGGAGGAGCGCCCGTCTCCGGAGGACCCCCGGTGCAAGAAGCAAGGTGCTGGGGGCGGGCAGGGGAATCCCTGCTCCCCTCCTTGCCCTGCCCTTGCTCTCCTTTTCATCCCTTTTCCCCTTGTCCCTTCCTGTCCCATCAGAGGTGGCACCACCTCTCACGGCAGCGTTTGTGCAGAGGAAGAGGAGGCCTGGGCTGGCCGTGGCTGTCGCCAGTGACCCCGTGAAATGCGTTTCACTAATTCTGCCAAGTCACCTTGCTATTTTATGCCGGCCCCCAGCCATTTTTGCTGACTTCTTTCACCTTCTTCGCTCCCGAGCACGTGTCCCAGTCCTGCACACGCTGCAAGAGCTCACGTCGCCTCGCACGGATGCACGAACCCGGCGCGATTAATCTTTCTGCAAGGTCGGCTGCTCCCACCAGCCCCAGGTTGCTGCTCGCCAGAGATGCCCGCTCCTCCTCCTCCTCCTTGCGCAGGAGTCCTTCGCACTCCTCCAGCGGGGACGGAAACGGGGATCACCCCATGAAAGGGCTCCCCGGAGTGGCTGGAGCCGCACGAGGGCGATCAGTGAACAATCCAACTCCTGCTTGGACAAAGAGATGGCGTCCGTGACGAAGAGGTGTCTCTGCTAATTGAAGAGCTGAAGGACACCTTGGAATGGGTTTTGGTCACACCCCACGTGTGGGCACCGGCTGCGCAGGAGCAGGAGCCTGAACCCCCCCATCGATGCTCCGGGTAATTCCCTTCCGGGGGGAAAAAGCCCTCCCCTCCCGGCGCACACGCACGCACCCACGGAGCCACTCTTCATTAGTTTGTGTCACTCGTTCCTCGTTTGTTGCTGTGCATATTGTGCCATTATAACAGGAAATTACATTTGCATCTTGTGTGGCACAAGCATGTTGTGAATATCATAAAAACACATATGGTCATAAATGGTTTAAAAAAAAGGCGATAAAACTGACATTTAGAAAACAGCTTTTGAAAAGAGAAAACATGTTCGGAGAGCTTTTGTACATCTCTGTGAAAAGCTCTCTGCTCTCCTTTCAGGAGATTCTTTCGGCAAACTCCTTAATTTTTCTCCACGTATTAGAATAGAATAGAATAGAATAGAATAGAATAGAATAGAATAGAATAGAATAGAATAGAATCATTAAGGTTGGAAGAGACCTCAAGGATCATCCAATCCAACTGACCCCTCCCCACCTATTCCCCACTAACCCATGTCCCTAAGTGCCACATCCAACCTGTCCTTAAACACCCCCAGGGACGGTGACTCCACCACCTCCCTGGGCAACCCGTTCCAATGCCCGACCACCCTTTCCCAGAAGAAATTTCTCCTCATCTCCAACCTGACCCTCCCCTGGCGTTTCATTAGTTTCAATTAGTTTCAATGCTTTAGAAATTCCGCGTGGCGTTTTGCGCTGGGGCATCCTCAGGTCTCGCGGAAGGGATCTGAACGAGCCCACCGCGTCTTTCCCGACGGCGCGCTGAAAGCAGAGCTCCCGTGTTCCGTGCGAGCGCCTGGCGCGGGGCCGGTTTTGCTCAGGGCTGCGGAGAGTCGGTCGCAGGTTCGAGGGGCGCTCTTGAATTTCGAGTCACTGCGAAGCTGTAACGGTTTTGGGCTCTGAGAAACGTCTCAGGCGTCTGCGTGCAGTTTAAGATCTGAACTTTAAATCAGGATCGAAACAAACAGAACTAACTAGGAGGAGACTTTCCATCCAGGTCGGAGGGCCTGAAGGAAATGCACACAGCAAGGAGTGCGCAGAAAAAGCTGTCCTCTCTGAATATATTCCCTTGTTCTTCAGTCATCTCATTACACTCCCAGACCTTCCTCGGGGGTAACCAGCTCGCTGCCGCCAGCGAAGCCACGCCGCGTCTCGGCACGCGGCTTGCCCTGGACCGCCCTGCCACCGCCGCTCCCCGTGCCACGGCGCCGTGCGGAGCGGAGCCGCGTCTCCCCAGGGGTCTGGTTTGGCCATGTCCAGGTACATAATCATTTTCCTGGGGTTGTTTATGCCATCACTCAGCTGTGGCTCTTGGTCCAACTTAGTGTGTCAGGCAAGATTTCTGCTAGTCATTGCTCTGCGCTCCCAGCGGGGAATTCATTCTAATTTTCCGGGGCTGTAAACTGCAAACCTTTTATCTGTAGCCTTTAACACGATCTGTGACAAGCAGATCCGATGTTAGCATGTTATGCTATAAATCCTCCTGAAATGTTCCTTTACACAGAAATTATGGTACTGATTCATGCTCCAAATACGGGTTTTCAGTGGGGGGCTTGCCAAGTCGCCACCGCTACCTTCTGCTTGAGCCGATCAGGAGAACTGTCTACCGAGCAAACGAGCTCCGCGTCAGAGGAGGAGGAAGGCTTACAAGCAGCACCAAACCTTCTCTTTTCCTAACCAGCCATCAGAGAGGATTTCACTGCCATGCAGCTGTGCACTTTGCTGGCAAACTCCCTGTGCGAAGACATTCAAAGCAGCCTGGATTTGCGTGCCGCTCAGTGCGAGGAACTTTCGTTTGCCTGTTTTCCGTAGGCTTGGTGCACATTGGAAAGGGGCATCCCTCCTTCGCACGCCGGCGCGTTGCAGGGCCCTCCATCCCCTGCGCTCCGGTAGGGTGGGGGCGCTGCCCCCATGTTGTCCCCGCATCGTCCCCGCGCTGGCCTCGCTCCGGGATTCCTGTTGAGCTCCCAGGTTTAGCACGTGAGGGCTGCGGAACACTCAGCCCCACGGTTTTGGCAGTCGTTCCCGGCCGGTGGATTAGATCCAGCAGCGAAAGCACGGCCGCCGTCGGCCGTCGGAGGTGAGGAGGGCAGCGGTCTCTGCAGCCGGGGAAACCTGAGCTGCGACACTGCCAGCCTGCCTTTCCCCCGGGGAGCGCTCCCGGACCAGCCCAGCTTCGCTCGCTCCTGGCTTGCTTTAATCACACCAGCAAACGCTAATTAACATCCCCTCCACGCCTGGGCTTCGCGGTGCGGGCCCTGCACCCGTCTGAACCAGCCCGGCTCTCCCCGGCCAGAGCTGCGGCGCTGATTTACGCCAGCGGCGGATCTGACCTTTCTCCAGCTTCATGCGCTTTATTTCCACAAGCTCCTCAGCTGGAGCAAGGAGTTTCTGCTGTTTCACTTTGGTTCTAACCGGAGCCGTTTCAAGTTCACGGTCAATGCCCCCTGTCGCTCCCCTCCTGCTTTAATTATTCCCCGGGAAAGGTGGATACCTCTGTTGTTCCCACCCCTGGTTTCCCTGCGGCTGCAGGCAGCGGGGGAGCCGCGCGGCTGGGGTGCAGGATGCTACCCCCCGCTTCCCTGGCCCCGCACCAGTCCCTCCCCGCCGAGCATCTGGCCCGGCGGTGCGCTGCTGCCTGAGACGCAAATAGACATGGAAAAGACGGGGAGTCTGCAGTCGGGTTTCTAAATCTGCAGCTAGGCACCGAGCGGCGAAGTTGTGCCTTGCAGAAGCACAAGGTAATAGAAGAAAGAAATTTCCCTCCCCGTGCCAGCTGCCTGTTTATCGGCGGCTCCCAGCCCGGTGTAATTCTTCCCCCTAGTTTTCAGGAACGGAATAGTTGACATTAAAGCAAGTCCCTTCTGCTCTGGCAGAGCCTCCCGCCTCGGAGAAACCCCCTCGCCCTGGCGCGCCCTCGCCGCGCGGCGTTGTCGCTGATCGGGGTGGAAACGCGCCGGCGAAGGGCGCGAAGGGAGAGGAGGAAGGATGGAGGCTGGGGTAGAGGCCGGCCGGTGGGGAGGCCTCCGCCGCCTGACGTGACACAGATGTTCTCCGCAGCTACGTGCAACCCATCAACTGCTCTGTGACTCATGTCTTCATCTGCTGAATGGAGGCGATTGTTGCGTTTCCATAAAGCAAATAAAATCAGCGAACACCCACGAATCTGCCTCCTCCCCATCTCCCCCGCAGCTCCTCTCCTTTCCGTGCCGCGTGGCTCAGCACTGACACCTCCATCCCTGCAGCGTTCCCGAAAGCACAAGGTCCTTCCACAGCCCTGTCCTGCCCAACCCTCGTACAGGGCCGCAGGGAGCAGGAGGAGGAGGAGGAGGAGGAGGAAGAGTTCAGAGCAGGAGCAACAGCGCAAAACAGGGGGTCGCCACTGCTCAAGGAACCGAAAAGGAGCGGCGGCGTGTGGTCGGATGGAGGGCAGGGCAGCACCCCTTCTAGCCTGCCACGGAAGAACTGCCATCAGGATTTCTACTCTAACATTGATAAGAGGCGCCGCTCGGAGCCGGCGAGGTCAGCCGTGCCCCCCCCTTCTGACGCTCGGTCTGATTTCTGATTCCTCGTTCTCTTTTAATATGAATATGAACATTTTGTACTTCCTGAATTCAGATAGGTGTCATATTTGTTGCTGAGCACCCGTAATTTTTGGAAGCGTGTTTGTACTGAAAATGGAAACCTGTCATTTCCCTGCGGCTCCCTTCCACATTTAATTACATCAGCTATTGTATCTGAACGTTCCACGTCTCCTCTGTTAAGTTATGATAATGTTGCTCAGATTAAAACTAACATGCATATCAAAAATTCTATAACCGTATACAATTTTCCCCATTCTTTTTAAAATTTCAGCAGGCACTGCGCTCTCAATGGACTTGTACCTTCCATCATAATAAACCATCAAAAATAGGTGACTGATGCAGAGAGTTGAATATTAAGTCCCCGTTTTAGCAAATCACCTTTATTCACCCTCTCCCGAGAACTCTACGAACTGGAAGCAGCGATGTTTTGGAGCAAAACGCCGAGCGTTTGACAATTAGCCTAGATCAAGTGGGAGGGGGTGAGCGAGGGACCTGTGGACAGGACGGTGTCCCACCACAAACCCCCAGCAGCAGGCACCGCCCCTGCAACCCCGCCGCCACCGGCTTTGCCGGAGATGCCACCAGGCAAATTAAAACGTTTCGGGACCTCTCAGGGAGGAGTTGATATCATTTCTATCAATCTACCAAAGCTGAGATGCGACCTTGGGTTAGGTTTTTTTTTTCCTGAAGCACCTTTTCTGAAGAGCTGGATATCGCTCGCTCTGGTGCGTGCGCTTTGAAAGTGAGGGATGAAAAAGCCCTACCCACCCTAATTGCACGTTATCTCCGGCGAACACACGATTTGTATTTCCAGGGAGCCAAAGTTTAGTACAAATCACTCCACGGTTCACCGAGAGCCTGGCCTTGCCGGTATTGATCATTTGTCTTTCAAACAGCCGCGCCTGGGAAAAAAAAAAAGGGGCCTCCCCGTGCAAAGTGGCGTTTCCTCACCCAGCCGAAAGTTCCTGTGGGAAAAAGCTGATTATTCACCAGGAGAATAAGCGGTTGGCTCCTGGCAGGCCTGGGGGACGTGGGCTGGAGACCTGCTGGTCAGGCTTCACTGGGGAAAACGTCCCTGAATATTTGCCCGTCCCCTTGCTGAACGCAACTGCTAAACTACGAATTTCCAGAAAAATCCCACATTTTCATAAAAGGACAAAAAATCCCGGGTTTGCAGCCGTGTCCTGGCTGGGCACGCTCGCTCGCCGCCCTCCTGCCCACCAGCACTTCACCTCTCCATTTTTATCCTGTAACTGAGGATGGATTTATCGGGGCAGACGTGCCCCCCTGGGCATTGCTGCCTGCTGCAAGAGGGACGGCGGGTCGTGCTGACCCACCGCTGACCCAGCTCCCCTTCTCAGCACTTCCCGGTCGTGCTGGAAACCCGGATTTGGCAGAAATGGGATCTTTCCCATCAGAACAGGAAATTTGGGTCACCTGCAGCCAGGAGGTGTCCTTGCCCCCCAGCTGAGGGGGGCCCGGCAGGCGGTGGCCCCAGGGATGCGCTGTGGGCGCGGGGTGAACTCGGCTCCTGACCCGGTTCCCGTCCAAAGCGAAAGGAAATTCCAACCAAACCAGTTTTCTTTGAATTTCTCCTCTGCTGTGCCACAAGCTGAACCCGTCCCCCCGACACTAGAAACGCAGAAATCTCCAGCCACCCTCCCCACTTCAGGATGTTTTAGAATTTAAGCTTAAGGCTGTAGGACTAAATCTGGCCCCGGGCCTCAAGCCAAGCGTGCGGCAGGACGCGCGGGTGCAAAGCCCTGCTTTGGTCTGTTTTCCAAACGCCCTGGAAACTGGATCTAAAGCAAGGATCCAACAAGGAAGATCGATCATCCGATCGGCAAACGAAGCTTTAACGCCCGGAGGCTTTGTGCTGAGGTTCCCCGCAAGCCCCCGACCGCGCGGAACCCGCCCCGGCTGCGTACCCCAGCCGTGCTGCAGGGCGGGACGGCTGGGTCCCGTTCCTCATCCCGCGGAGGCAGAAGCGAGAGGTTAGCAGGGCTGGACTGCCGAACGATAAACCCCCAGGAGGGACCCTGCGCCCAGGGTTCTTCCTTTTCTCTGAGCTTGGGAGCAGGAGGAACTTAATTTGTTTATTTTTTGCTAGGAACTTCTAATAGAGCATAACACAGCAGCTCAACTCTTAACATCACCAGCATAAACACTTATTAAAATACAAAAGTAATAAAGACCACTGTGTTTTAAGCAAAACCAGTGCCCACACCTGGAAGGTGCCACCCCAGCGACTGGCCAGGCAGCACACGCGCCACCGGAGAGGACCCAGCGCTGGAAGAGCGCAGTCTTCTGCAGAAACACGCAGGGCTCGGCCAGCAACTCAGAGCAATGAGCTCCCCGGCTTAGGGCTTCCCCCTGCCTCCATCCGAGCTCTGCCCGGTGTGAATCCCAGCTCCCAGAGGGGTGGGAAGCAGGACCAGCGCGCCACCGGGAAAAGCCCAGGGGAGCCGGAGCAAGGAGGGTGGGAGCAGAACCACCAGGCACTGAGGGGTGAGCTGGTGGAGGACATCGGTTTAGGGGGCAGATGACCTGCCGTGCAGGGCGGGGGAGCAGCTGTCTGCGAGCTGCTTTGGAATGGCACTGATTAGGAATGGCACTGATTAGGAATGGCACTGATTAGCTACGGCACTGATGGTTAGGAATGCCACTGATCTGGGGGGCAACTTGGTGATGGCAAAGGAAACGACCTGCAGAAACAGGCTCAGCTGGGGAGCAGTTAAGTCACCTGTAGGTGTTCTTCATGGAAGGGCAGAGCCAAAGCTCACCATGAAAGGTGCTGTGCTGCTGGGGGTGCTGGTCCCACAGGACAGACCGTGGCGTGGGAACCCGTCCCACCCGGGAAAACTCCGTCTGCAGGTACGAAACTGTGGGTACCACTTGTGCTTCAGGAGGATTTCTACGGGGGCAGCATCTAGGGAGGACCAAGGTCGCTGGAGCGCGCTGGGGAAGGGGATGTTGGGATGAAAGGCCCCTCCTTGTCCTTCTCCGCCCTTGCGAGTCTTTGTGGTCCGGGCTGGCAGCAGCCGCCCTGCGCTCGCAGCAGTGTCAGGCGCCACCGACACATGTAAAAGAAACCAAGCTCGTCCCTGATGCACAGGCACATCCATTTTTAAAAGCAGGCCTTCTGTGTGCTCTTTTTTTCTTCTTTTTTTCCAGCTGTGTCTCTCCAAACCAAGCGAAAGATGTTCCCAGCTTAGTGGGATTAAAAACCAAAGTACGGTAGAAGTATTCTGGCAGTCGAGGCGGCGTTTAACTAAAACTGTCTGCCACAGGCACATCTGAAATTAACTTCGGATTTAATGGCAAGCGAAACCCGAAAATGGATCTGAAAAAAAAAAAACCCAAGCCACCCAACCACCCCAAAACCCATCATTTTTCTAGTGTTGCGAATGGGTTGAAAGAGAACCAGGTCCCCACGGCCACATGGTAGAGCGCGGTGCAGTCATGCGGGGCGGGCAGATGCGCACGAGGACGGGAGCCGTCCCTTCCAACCCGAGGAGCGGCAGCCTGACCGCGGGCAGGAGGAGGGTGGAGATACGCTGCTCAAAAGCTGCTGCTTGGCTGTTTGCACGCCAGCGCTGCCCGCTCGTTAAGGTACCAGTAGCTTTTGCGGCTGCTCATAAGCAAAAGTCTTTCAATTGCCGTTCCAGAATTTGAAATTGGGCTCAGAGAAACAGAAATGGGATGAAAATGAGATGAGGAAAAAAAGAGAGGAGAGTGGTGCTTTGGAAGCCTGTTCAAGCCTATAATCTGCTGTGATGTTTGTGCTGAGCGAACAAATCCGTGCGCCGTTCCAGGCTTGGGGCAGCGGGGAGGGAAGTATCACCCCGCCAGGTCGGGTGGCACGCGCTGCCTGCACTCCCCTGCCTCGTGCCGGGACCGCGGCGGGGCCCGCCGGCAAGGCTGGACGCCGAGGTGACGTCCCCGGGGAGAGCCGAGGTGCTGCCGCAGGGCTGCCCGGTGGGGGGGAGCAGGAGCCTCCCTTCCCGGAGAGCAAAACCCAGGCCAGCAGCAGGCGCTCCGCGCGGAGCGAAATTTCACGGGCGGCTTATCCTGCCCCAGAAAGGGCGGTTAGATACTGGAAATGGGCTTTCAGCAACTGTCGGAGAAAAAGGGGGGGGGCGGGGGAAAAAAGACCATAATTTAGTGTGTATTCTGACACCAAAGTTCTTTTGGTTGGTAAAAATGATCCCGGGATTATGCATCGCTGGGAAACTGTGGAATTCTTCGCGGTTCGAGCGGTGCAATTGCAAAGCCCCCGCAGAGGTGACACGGGGGAGAGGCGGCAGGGCTCTGCCCTTCCACCGCCGGGGCCCTGAGCGACCGGGGGCTGCTTTCATGGTTCTTCAGCTATGTTTGTGGAAAGGCAGGGGATAACGCTCTTCCACGTAAAAAATCAAACCAGGCAGAGCGTGCTTTCTCTGTGCCCGGGAAAGCGACGCCGTCAGCGGCCGACAGCGGCGTGGAGAAAGTGTTCGCACAGTTGATGCAACCCTTGTGGAAAATCACAGTGTTTTCATTGAGGGACCACGAGTCCCTCTTGTGTTTTGGTTTGTTTCCTTCTTTTCCAGAGAAATACCGGTTTTATAGGGTGTCTCAGGAACTTCAGGACATCTGTACCATTGCCCTTTCCCAGTTATCCGCCAAAACCCTTCTTCAGTTTTTTAAGCACAATAAGAAAATACTTACTGGGACACGCGCTGCCAGACAGATTTGCTTTATCTTCGTTGGGAAAACCCAGTGGAAGCAGCGTTCCCCGGGACGGCCGGGGTTCGGGGAGGGGACGGAAGCGGAGGGAGCGGCGGCTCCGTCCCGCGCTGATGCTAACAATGCTCTTTCAGAGGCTCATAATGAACCCATTGAGAACACCGAGTTATTTGGAAAAATCCCGAACTGTGAGAAATATGCGCATGTTGCAGTTGAGTCACAAGTTGGCACGAGTGACACCAGCGCATTTTTATTTTTTTAAGTGTACTTTTCTCTTACAGATTCGGAGACAAGGGACTATTATCATCCTTTAATTTAATCTAAGCCCCAGAATAGCTGCATCCTGCACAGTCCTGCTGCCGAGCTAGAGAAGCTCTTTCAGAAGGGTATCTGTCTTGATTTTAAGCCTTGAAGGGACAGGCTTTCTATTATGGTTCTTGCTAGATGCTTCCAACGGCTAAATTTTCATCCCTCTTGAAAATCTGCACCAAAACCTGCTTATCTCTAGCCCGAAATGATTTGGCTGTAATTCCCACCATGGATCTCAGTACCTTCCTGCCTGTGGGATTGAGATCCATTCCAATCTATCCTTTGGCAGGTACGTTAAAGCCTCTGGTTTCTCAGAGCTTTTTCTGTCCTCTTTGGCAAATGAGCAGGTTTTCCTTAGGAAATTTAGCTGTGAATATGCAGGGTCTGAAGGGCTGCCTCAAAGCTGGTCTGGTTTTTGTCCACTGTAGGAGACACTACCTATCCACTGAACCTTTCCTTGGCTCTGCGATGCCCAATGCCTTGGATAAATTGCATTTTTACTAGAAAAAGTGGTTTATTTCCAAAAACTGTGAAACCACCCTGGTTTTCTGAACAGTAGCTGTAAAAAGAAGCAAAGGAAAAGGAACATGGTTCTGCTTTTTGCTCAATGACTCTATCTTACCCATTTGTAATATCCAGTCCTGCGGCCAAATAAATCCTTGGTGTAACCACACCAGCACCTTGCCCTCCACGGGGCAGCGCAGAATCAGACCCGTCTTCTCCGTGACAGGCGCAGTCCCTCCGCGCTGATACCGCGGCCGAGGCGGCCCGGGATTCCCCGAGCAGTGCCTGGGGATGCTTTTATTACTGAAAGCCAAACTCTGTAAAAAATCAATTTTCTTGTACCCACCTGAACGCTGCCAACAATTACTGTCTGCTCATATCGGGCTGCCTCGTGCGAGCTGTGCGTGGAGCACAGGAGTAGGTGCCCCGTAACGATGATAGCGGGAGTTCAATGGCACCTGCAGGACTTACTGAGGCTGGATCAGCCCGTTCGCTATTTGACCGTTTTCAGGTGGTCAAAATTCCTCTAACAGCCTCATGGTCCAGTGGCACAAGCTGCGTCCCTGAGGTGGGCGCATCCCCCGTGGCACCGGTGCCCGTGGGCGCCCGCGGGTCCAGTCTCAGAAGAATCAAACCCCATCCTCACTTAGGTCCTGCTCAACCACAGATCTATCCGTCTGGACCAGACAGGAGGGGAAAAAAGGCTTCACCTATAGCACCCTCAGGTGCCTGGGTGGCGGAGGGGTCCTGCCCCCCACGGCTCCTGGGTGGTCCAGGGCGTCCTGCACCCTATGGCTCCCCGGCTGCTGGGGGCTGGGACACTTCGCCCCCCTCATTTGCAAGCGTCACCGATGGGATGTGGCAGCTCCCCTCCGTGCTGTCTGATCCCACAAGGACACAAGCAGGGACATGGTCCCCAAGTCAACAGAAAAGTTCCTTTTTACTTCCTTCAGAGGAAACTCGAGAGGTGCCAGCGTGGGGAATGCCCCCTCGACGTGCCTCTCCCCTCCCGCTCTGCCTCGCAGGCTGGGTGTCGAGCGGCGAATCCTCCGCTCCCCGCCAGCACCTCAATTTGCCGCTTTCCGGCTGCCGAGAGCGTGGGGGAGCGCGTGCCGCGGGGCGGCGGTGACCTGCCGATGCGTTGTTGTGGAAGTGCTGCTCGGATCAGGCGCAGATGGGCGACACAGAGCTGTCATAATCAGCCTGGATTGGAAAATGTTATAATTGGGATGGTAAACAAGTTCACAAGGACCCTACTGAGGCAAGGGATTGCCATGGTAACAGACCAGAAAAGTCTGGGAACGAGGGAGGTATCGATAAGTGGGGACCGAGGGTGCGGTGGGTGCTCTGGGGGTGCTCCTGCGGTGCCGGTCCCTCCCCGGCACGGCGGCAGGGAGCAGGGCCGGCCGCGGGACGCTGGGCACGAGGGGCCACAGGCTCTGCCCCGGCGTGCCGCCCACCCCGCGCGCCTGGCCCCGCTCTCCGGAGAGACGCCGTTGAGCCAAGCCTTGAGCTTGCTCAGGCTGAGCAGGCGGGAACGGCATCCCGGGGTGCCAGCCTGCGGGTGAAGCTTGGGAACAGCCCGCAGAGCGTGCTGGGTGTCTTCCCCTCTCTGACCGCCCGTGGGAAAATGGTGGTGTCATCGTGGGGTCCTTTGCCAGGAGCCACCGGGCTCCGTGTCCCCGGCTGAGCAGGACCTGAGCTCCCCGGGCATGGCGTGAAGAGCAAAGCCCTGCGCGCTGCCGGGTCCTGCAGCCCCCGCCTCCCGCTCCAGCCATTTCCCTGAGTTTTACGGTGAGAACCAGGACGTGAAGAACCAAGAGGGAAAACAAAAAGCTCCGTAATAACACTAAGCTTAGCAACGTCTTATTTTCTCCAAAACAGTATTTTTAAAAAACCTTGTGTTGTTAATCAGCTATTTATCTTTAATAGGGTAATACTTTCCATTCCAAGCTGAATGCAACGATTTTCCTCACCACAGCAGAACAATAAAATTAGTTTATAGGCAAAAAAGAAATGTTAAGGGCCCGGTGGCACCGAAACCTTACCAACAAATCTTTTTTAAGTGGCAGGCTTGCAGCTTGAGTACACGGACGGAAGAAGGAGTTGCACATCTTCAGATGATCAGGAACCGAACTCAGTGATCAGTCCATTTTGGGGTAGGCTTCTGTGAAGAGTTGGGCTTTCTTCCTTTCACGGCTAAAATAAAAACCACACGTAATACAGTGGTGAGAAAGGGTTAGGTGAAGTATCCTCCAGGTCGTTGGATCTTCTGTCTGCAGAGATGCGTGTCCAACAGCCAGGAGCACCCCGACCGGGAGGAAGGAGCCTCCTTATTGTTCTCATCAGGGGAAATAAATAAATAAGCAAGGCAGGTACCACACTGGCAATAAAGTTCTTTGCTGCAGAGGGGTAGCAGCGACAAGTAATTCTATAATTTATCAGAACTGCAATATAATATATGGCTACTTCATGCACTGAGAGTCACTGGAATGGAGCTGGAGAGAAAACCATCTTTTTATCGGTGCTTTGTCCGGTCATGTATTTAACTACATCCCCAAGGCACTCCTGCTGCCCCTGCAGAACATCGTTCCGTGACCCGCTGCTCTCGTCCGAACCTTTTTTTACAGCAGATTTAATTATTACTGAAAAAGTTTAATTATGGTAATAATGAGAAAAAAAAGTTTTAGGAACTGCTTGAACCCTGAAAGCAGTGTCTGAACACTGCGTTTGTTTGGGTGGCACCGAGTCACGGGAGAGGAGAGCCGCCCCCCAGGCACGCTGTGCCGCGGCTCGCTCGCCGGAACAGCACTAGAGCTGATGAGCGCTCCCAGATTTCGTACCCTCTGGGATAAGATGTCTCCCAGGACTTTCACAGCTTATTTGTGAAATACAGCTGCATTCATCCTGGAAATAAATGAATTTGAAGTCGGAATGGTTAGACTTTTCCAAAAGCGGAGCGCGAACACGTGTGGGCACGTTGTTACTTAGCGCAAGCCCAGATTTTTCCATCACTATCGTAACTGCACGGCCGCGCTATTTATCATTTTTCCAGTTGCTGCGTTCTGTTCCAATCACAATGAATTGCTAGGAAAGATCTTTGATAATAACTAGCCACTAAGACCTCTGAGACTTCATTTATTATGGCATAATATACACATTACCTAACTTGTGTTGGACCATATGGAGAGCTCTCTGTTGAATTTGGCGTAGTTACTGGGGTGAAACAAGGATGAATTTTGTTCCTCATCCTCTTCAATTATGCCATAGATTGGATCATGCAGCAAACTCCAACAGATCATCTGGGCATAGCAATCAGCCCCCAGGACCGCAGCGCTGATTCAGTCTGTGCCAATAAACACAGCGCTCTGCGCGGGAACGCGGAGGGGAGCGCGCGCGGCGCCGCACAGCGCTGATCCCGGGAGCGAATCGATGGGGCTTGACGCTTGCCTAACGCCGAGCTCCTCTCGGCAAACGGGAGCAGCCTTTTCAGCCTGTCCACCTGAAGGCAGAAAAAGGCTTTGGGAGGATCACGCTCGTCTCTGAGCTTATAGGGAGGGCGGGTGATAAGCTCAAAACTCGTGTAAAGCAAGGTCAGTGGAATCGCTGCGCTGGAAGGCGCGGAGCTGGGCTCTGCGGGGGTGAATCCTCTGCAGGCACACCGTGCCGTGTAAGCAAGCCACGCGGTTGTCCGATCGCTGCCTTCGTGCACGCGTGTGCTCTCATGGGCGCTCTTTCGTTGCCTGCAGATCTCTCTGTGGGCGCATGTATGTGCATACCCACATACGTGTACATACATGTGACGAGATATAGGGAAAACAGTGATACCAGATGGATTTCTTTTGGACCGTACGGTTTGCCATCGCTGCCCGGGAAGGTGAGAACCCCAGCCTTGCCTGGTGCCCCTTACTCCCCTGGCCATAATCTTTTTTCAAGTGGCGTCGAGACACCCAGCACCACCCGAAGCACTCGGCAGTTCGGGATTGCACCGCAGTGGTCCCGGTGCCTGGATGCCGCGTGCCACGTTTCCATCCGGATTGCTGCGCCTGTATTCCTCTCTACCCCAAAACCTCCCTGATAAATAGACTCTGTTTAACTGAAATCCCCTTTTTGGTATACAAGGACTAATGGAACATGACATTTATTATTCAGAAGAGGTGGCAAACGAATCAAGGCGTGGATTCAATGAGAATAGGCAGAATATGATCCCCTGCTCCTGCCTTGGTGCCGCTCGCTCTCTCAGACATAAATAATAGAACGGTTCCCATTCCCATTCCATTATCGCTAATAATGAGTTATGGGTAAAGCCTACCATGTCCCTCGAAAAAGGCAAGATATAGCCATGCTTAGGGTTGATTATTAGAGGATAAAATAAAAAGATTGATGCCCAAAAAAAAGTCTAATTAGCGTTAGTCTATTGGAGAGGAAGCTGAGCATGCTGCTCTAGCACTGCCAAATGAAATTAAGGCCCAATTATTGATAAATGAAGAGTGGTTTGTGCTGGAGCCTGGCCTGGAGTCGAGGAAATACATCTGTCATTTGGCCTGCACAGAAGTCATTCATGTGTGACACAGCATCCTGTGCATTTATCATGCATCTGTAGATTTTTGTTTTAATTCAGTTAGCTGTCTAACTAGATTCGGCGCTGGATGCCTCGCATGTAGTCGGGATTTGGACTGACAGATGCAATTCGAGTCTGAAATGGCGTGTGACACGACTAGCTATCCTGCATACTAATTATTATTGAAACCATCGTGGCCAAAGCCTCTACACTAATGGTCTGTTTTGTTATCTGCCGCCGTGGCTTTTGCATGTAACAATCGCCCGGTGGCTGCGGGGCAGGTAAGAGACAGACCGGCTCAAGGGACCATTGTTGTTAAGCGCCCTCGCTACTGCGGCGGAAATTGGAAGCGGAGGTGTTTGAAACGGCGCCATCAAAGTCCCTCATTTACCGTGCTGCAAGGACTACAAATGGTGTGAAGGAGATAAGTGGGGTCAGGAGCCGAGCCGGGGGATACACTTTTCATACGACTTAAATTGGTAAAATAGTTTATTAATTCCATTGTCAACTGCAAATGGAAAACAAACATTTGTTAAGACGATAAAATTGCAGCGCCGGCGCGATTGTTCTGCCGCCCGTTCGGTGCAGTCAGCTGCGAGGCTGATTTATCCTGTCGCACTAAAGTTTGATTTAAAGTTCATGTAATTTCATCATCATGTTGCGGGGAGAATTGAAAATAAATGTCACCTTCAAGCGGAGAGAGCTAATGGAGTTTTGCAGAAGTTCTGAGAAAACATTAGGCACGGGGGGCGGCGGAGGAGACCCCCGCCCGGACCGCCTCGGCGCGGCAGCCTCTCGTGCTTTTCCCTTCGCCGTCCCCTTCCCGCTTTCTTCCCCTTGCTCCTGCTTCCATGGACTAAGCCAGCACGACTTCAATCCGCTCAGCCTTGTTTCAGGGGGTGAGAGAGGCTCTGCTGGGCGGCCCATGGACCTCCCTCCTCCCCGCGCTGCCCGGCCGGGACACAGCAGCACCCCCAGGGCAGGGTGCGGGACCCCCGCCGGGCCCTGTGGAAGGCTGCCCGGCATCTCCCCATGGGGGAGTTCATTTTCCAAGAAGATTTCTGCGGAGCACTCCCCGGGGAGGCTCAGCAGTGCCTGCGGGACAGCAGCACTACCTGCTGCCGTCGCCCCGCTCGGCTCCAGCACCCGCAGGCGCCGCAGAGCCTCTGAGCTCCGAGCGTTCCTCCTGAGGCACCCGCTCCCCTCCGCTGGCTCCAGACAGACACATTCAGGCTGTGCAAACACCCGTGGCCAAAGCTATTGGCTTCGGAGGTGCCAAAATAGCTTCTGAGGATCTGGAGCTTGGGGGCCGATCTGCTCGGCACCGCGACACGTGGGGATCGCTCCTCTAAAAGTGCATCTTCTAGGCAGGCACCTGATACTTCGCGGGGAACTAGGCTGCTCGCTGTCACAGGTGTCGATGCTTAGCTGTTTCTGAAGGACCCGGTGAGAGCTTCGACATATCTTTTAATACCCAAACAGTTTTGGAAATCTGCCCCAATTCTAAGTAGGGCAGAAAAAGTCTTACCATCTGAAAGAGCTGTAAACCGTTTCTCTAGACAAGGAGCAAAGTTTCCAAAGGCACCACATGATTCATACTCCTCAGCCCTATTTCAGGAGTTCCCCACAGGGTTGTCCATGCTCACCACTGACCACCGCCACACCGGGCTCAGCTCCGGCACCGGCCGTGGGTCCCACAGAGAAACCCCAGGTGCCAGGCACCCACACCACCAGCACCAGGCACCCACACCACCAGCACCAGGCACCCACACCACCAGCACCAGGGGAGTTCGGTCTGGGAACGACTCTGCCAGCAGAGATCAGCCCAAAGGTGATGAAGCACCTAAGTCACCTTCCAATACTGGAAGGGGGCTTATAAGAAGGGTGTGGATGGACATTTTAGTAGGGCCAGTAGTGATAGGACAAGGGGCCATGGTTTTAAACTGAAAGAGAGGAGATTCAGACTAGATATAAGGAAGATTATTTTTTTTTATGCTGGCACAGGCTGCCCCGAGAGGTGGTGGATGCCCCATCCCTGAAACATCCATCAGGTCGGATGGGGTTCTGAACAACCTGATCTAGTTGAAGATGTCCCTGCCCATGTCAGGGGGTTGGACTAGATGACCTTTAAAAGTCCCTTCCAACCCAAACCATTCTATGATAAATCCTCTCGCTGCAGAATGGGGTGCTCAGTGGTGGGGCCGTGGGGGGGTGCCTGTGTTGGGCACTTGAATTTCCCTCTGATTTGGTGCTACAGCACATACACCTTTCACTTCCCTTCAAAATAATCCAATTCATTCTTCACAGTTAAGACTCTTGCAAATGAGATACTAATAGAATTTGCTACCTTGGATTTACAACATTTCAATCAGTATTAGAGCCACTGAAAACTCAAAAAAAAAAATAATAAATCCTTTCTGGAACACGTTTTTCCTTGTGACATTTCCCTGGGTTCCTCTGAAATGGAGATCATGTCACTAGCTGCTGTTTTATGCCTACTTCCCATCCGAACCATACCCTGCCTCCAATATAGGCTGAATTTCAAATATTAAAAATAACAATGAAATGTAATTCCACTTACTCATCCTAACTCGATTTGGGGCCGCCAACATAAGCCGGCTGCCATATGGAGATTCGTTAGCCACTTCTGCTCAGTGACGCAGCGTTTCAGCCGGGCGGGAGGCGGCGGAGGGGCGGCAGCCCCCGTGGAGCCAGCTCCTCAGTCATCTCCTGCGGCCACCCCACCGCAGAGCCCATCGCTCGCTGCAAGCCCCCGCGCTCTCTGCGGCCTCCGGCCATGCAGGACAATGGTAGCACCCAGAGCGTGGCTAAGCGAAGGGCAGGATGTGGTCCCACTTACGGAGGGGTGCGGATCAGCGCCGCGGGGTGCAGAGCGTGTGCCATGGGAGCGGAGCGGGGGGCGGGTCTGGGCCCGCCGTGCCCCTGCCTCCCCAGGACACCCCTCGGCGTCCCCTCGGAGGTGCTGCCCGGGGTGGCGGCTGGAGATGCAGGGCTGTGCCCGCCCCAAGCCCCTGGCGGGCTGGAGGCTGAGCGGCTCGGGACGTGTTTGGCACCCGGGCGGTGTAAGGACCGGGCAGAATCCGGCCTGACGCTGCAGATGAGCCCGGCTAACCTTGCTTGTCCCCTCCGTGCTGTTCCACCTGCGCTGTGACCCTGTAACTTTCACAGAAAAGCATTTTTTGCTGCCAACAACAGTTTTGTGTTTACAAAAGAATATGCAAAGCAGCACTAAGTAGAGAATGACATTTTCTCCCTCACAAAGAGACAGATTTCCTTGCGCTCGCTTTATGCACACCACTGAAAACTCAACGTCACCCGCGCTGAGCGGTGGGGCTGGCGCGGCGCAGCCAAGAAGGGTGCTGTCACCTGCCGGCGCACAGGGGCCCTTGCCTCTCCCAGCCCCGGAGGTGTTCCTCGTGCAGGAGGACGCCGGTGTGGACCCAGCAGCACGTGGACATACTGCAGGCACTGGGCAGGTCCTTCCACGAAGCCATGAAGCTGCGTCTCCGCTGCAGGCACCATCCCAGCAGTGTCTGCGGGTCTGACGTGCTGGGCTTCCCCCGCGGGACCCACCGGGCTCCTCACCTCCGGGCTGCAGCACGCCAGAGCAGGGCTTCATCCGTAACCGCGACACTCGCAGCTTGCTGCCAGAACCGGGCGGTCCGTGAGCGGGCAGCATGCCCGGGCAGCTCCTTGGAGCTTCGCAGCCCCAGCAGGGCAGCAGAGCAGGTTGTGCAGGCGGAGGATGCCGGGAACACCCAAGGTGATCAGCTGCAGGCAGCTTCTGCCGTGGGCACCTTTCTCACCCGTTGCTGAGGGTGACTGAGGAACTGAGGCATCGTCACGGGCCCATGCGAGCGCTGCGCTTGGTCCGCAGAAATCAGAGACGTGCTGAGCTCCCCTTCACACCCCAGGCACCCCCGTCCTCTGGGCACTGCCCGTTAAACGAGGGCAAGACTCCAACCAGGGCATGACGATGAGGTCCCAGATACCCAAGCACGCTGCTGGCTGGAGACGCCCCAGGAGTGCTGCAGCAGCTCCTCACCGGGAGGAAGGGCGGAGGAAATGCCTCGCCAGCACACGGAGGAAGACGCCTTGGCGTCTGCGGAGCCTTGCCTCTTTCCCTCGCTGCGTGCTCGTAGCGCCGGTACGGTACCGGTAAGTCCATGGGCACAGCCTCGCCGGCTGCTCCGCACGGGGCACCGTGCCTTGTCACTTCTGCTTCTTCCCCACTTCTGATCCTAGAAACCACTCAGGTTAATTGGCATAATTAAAGTCCACGTGGGATATCAATACTCTGCTGGGAGTCTTATTCTTGCTTAGTTCTAATCCCAGTTTTATTTAAGCACCCTGGTTTTGTCCTACAGGGAAAAAATGCTTTAGGGCTTTCCCTTGCTGGCACAGATACACATTTTAGGGCAGGGACGTGGTGCGCTTTCACTGGGGCTGCAGGAAAGGCTTTGTTACACCAACCAAGCTGGAAAGCTCCTGTGCTGCGCTGGCAGAAGTGCGAAGTTCACCTTTCAGCAGGATCGTAGAATCACAGAATCGTTTTGGTCAGAAAAGAACTTTAAGATCGTCGAGTCCGACTGTTAACCCAGCAGTGCCAAGGCCACCACTAAACCGTGTCCCCATCCACATGTCTTTTAAATCCCCCCAGGGACGGGGACTCCCCCCTCCCTGGGCAGCCTGTCCCCAGCCCTGACCCCTCTGTCGGGGAAGGGATTTTCCCCAAGCTCCACCCTGACCCTCCCCGGGAGCCATTTGGGGCCGTTCCCTCTTGTCCCATCCCTTGGTGCTGGGGAGCAGAGACCAACCCCCCCTGCCCACCCCTCCTGTCAGGGAGCTGCAGAGAGCCATCAGGTCTGCCCTCAGCCTCCTCTGCTCCAGACTGACCCCCCAGTTCCCCCAGTCATTCCCATCAGACTGGTGCTCCAGCCCCTTCCCCACTTCTTTAGTAGTCTGGTTCCTTTGTGTCTTCTTTTTCTAGACCACCTTTGGGCACAGCTACCTGCACTGTGACACCACAGACGTGCAGGGAAGGGAAGAGCAGCTCAAGGCGGGGGTCCCGCTGCTGGATCACCCCTCAGGGCACCTGGACCTGGCCCGTGCGCCCACCACCCTCAGGGCTGGCACCCACCCTAGAGCCTCCGCAGGGGTGCACGCAGAGGTACCTGTAGGATGGAGATGTCGCTGAGAGGCAACGGCAGTTGGCCACCAAACTGCCTCGGCCTGCTTTGCAACTCCCAGATTGTATATTCACAGCTTCAGCCTTTAATTTGGCCTAACTGGGTGAGGATGCAGCTCTGCGCGTTAAGGAAGCGGCTGTCCCGGTACGGCCGAGCGATCTTTCAGAGACACCTGATACGCGACGTGGGATAAAAAGAGGGAGATTTTTTTTTCATTTAAAAAAGACACATCGATAAAATTATTACTTTAAAAAAAAAAAAAGAACACAACCACCCACTCATGGAAAATAAACCTGGGAACGCTGAACCGCGGAGACACAATAGCTGCAGGGCTGAGACCTTGTAACGAGCGCGTGTGCCCGGAGTAGGGTTTTACAGTGAGTTTTAAACCGCTTTAAAATGTCAGGTTTGGGTTTTGACGTGGTTACGTTTACCCCGTAAAAATAAAGTGATTTGAAGACCCTTTGGGGCCCTGGAACAGCTCCCGCTCTTGCTATATAGACTGCGCTTCACGCGTTGGTTTAGGCTGCTTATTGCCTTTTATGATACTCTGGTTATTAGGTTAGATCAGCAGCACTTCCATTAAAAACCTCGATTGATCACATGCAATACCTGAATGGTCGGTAGCTTTTATGTGAGGAGAATAAATGATATACTTGTTTCTAACCGTTCAGCTATAGGGTTATCAAGGGACTGAATAACTGCCCTTAATATAGCAATTATTTCTGCAGGTACAGGACTTGGTAATGTTTAAGCATAATTACCTAGTAATCTGGTATTTACTACGTAACTGCAAAGTGTAATATTTGCACCTTGTAAAATAAAACAGGCATTTAAAAATATTTAATACTTTCTGCCTTTCCTTTGTGTCTCTGCCTGTCCTCTCCCCACAATCCAGCGCTGCCGCCCCTCTCCTCTCCCCCAAACCCCCATCCCAGGAGAGCGGGGGGCTGCCATCCCGCCCCGCTCCCGGCCGCGCCGCGTGGAAACCGGGTGCTGCCGCCTGGCCGTTACCCCCACCCTCGTCGTGCCCCGGCGAGGAGAGGAGGTTATTTGGAGCTGTTTGTCCCCCTCCTCGGCCGCCTCTCGCGGCGCGCAGGGGAGGGCTGGAGCTCCCCTCTGCCGAGGGATGCGCTGCGGCAGGATTGCTACACCGCTGCGCGCTGTAATGTGTTATGACATAGATCAGCTGTTGTTTTCCAGTCTCAAAGGAAACCTTGTGGAATCTCATTCCTTTGACTGTATTAAATTATCTGCAAATGTTGTCCTTTAAACACAAGCTCAAGGCCCTTTCGCTGGAACGTTGAACACGGAGCGCGGGGACGGTGAAATCTCTTTAAAGCTATTGTTTCTTTGGATATTTGGTTTACCTTTAGTTTTATAACAAAGTAAATTAATAAATGAAGGGTTAGGAGGATTGTTACTATAGCAATCCCCATGGTAACGTAAAAAATGCCACAAACACTCATCTTCAGGCTAAGCTCCTGGGAGAGCACAACTCGGAGTAAAACGCAGGGATGGCTCTTCAGCTCGGCGGTGCTAAATTTAGCAAAATTTCAGTTGTCTTTCAAATTGCGCTCAGGAAAAGTTACTGCTCTCAGATAAAGCGGAGTATCTTGAATGTCCGTAGATCTCAACCGAAAGAACACCAAAAAAAAGGACTTTTTTCTTATAAAATCCTAGTGAGCACATTGCGTTGGAAAGTGTTTCTGATCCGAAACCAGCTTTGCACTGGGGATCCTTCTTCTCCTGGTGAGGAACCACCGTTGTCCTCGGGTCCTCTGGGCGCCCGTGGTGACTCCGCACGGGGTTTGCACAACCCCTCTGCTGGGAAACAGCTTGGCAGACCTCAGCACGAGGCGTTGCACTCGCACTGGCACCGCGCTCACATTTTTCCTCAGTCTCCTCATGTCTCTGCAAAGAGAGAAGGTATTGGAGCTATTCAACTCTCACCACAGGTCACCCTTCACACGGTGGAGGAGCCAGCAAGAACAGGCTCCAGGTTTCGACCGCAGGATGAAATAAAAAGACACCTGTTGAAAGAGTATGCAGACTAAAACTTAAGGAAAATAGTTATTCTGGGCTAAATCCTGGCATTTTCCTCTAAAAATAACGTCCGTGCTTTAGGAGGAGCGCGCAATGAGGTAAATACCGCCAGCCCGAGTGAGGCAGAGCAATGGTTTCACGCCTCTGGTCGCCCAACCGTGGTTTCCACGGGCTGTTCTGCAAGAGACGTGCCCCAAATGTGACCCCGGCGGGAGCCAACGCGTTTCTGTGGAGCTCGGCAAACTTCGTGCTCCTTTAAATCCGCAGTGGCCGAGGATTTCTGAAGCCCCAAGCCAGTGAAGATTCCACTGGCCACTTCCAACTGCAATTCTGCAAATTATTACGCGAACCCGCATTATCCAGCGCTCAGACCCAGCCTTTTGGGGGTGATGTAGGAAATCCTGGAGCCAGCGACCCGAAGCCAGGGGGCCGACCCCCAACAGCCAGGTTAACGCCGCCTTTCAGGGCTCCCTCCCTCTCCGTGAACGTCTCCAGACTTACCAAGCTCTGGTTCAGCTCTCAGGGACACAGCACAGCCCTTTAAGGACAGAACCCTGGGATTTCTGGCTACAGGACGTATTTTTAGATTTTTTCCTGCAAGCTGGGACAGGTTTAGCTAGCACAGAGGCAGGGGGAGGGCAGCGAGAGGCAGGAGAAGCATCCTTTTAGGCTGAAAAAAAGAGCCAAAAAGTCCGAGGTGCTGGTCCCGATGGCCCAGGTGCACTCAAGGCGCTCCCTGAAGGTGAAGCTCCCCAAAAAGAGGAGCCAAATTTACTTTTCATGCACTTTTCCCTAGGGAGAAACTGCTGCCCTTCAACAGGGGTTTGAACTTTTGGAGTCAGGCTATAAAAATGCAGTTTCTTCCTCCGCACGGGGACAAAACACACGGCGCTCCCACTTGACGCTGACGGATTCTTAAAGGAAGATGCCGCCGGAGCGCTGCTGTTTCACCCCAGATGAAACGATGGGGAGGTTAAACGTCGCCAGCATGGCAGCAAGGGAGAAGTGGCAAATTAAAAGAATCGAATGAGCGCTGGCGATTTCGCGCGCAGAAACCGAGGGGACCGCGGTGGGGTGAGGGCGAGGGCTTTCTTTCCAGCTCTGCAACTGGAGCGTTCAGAGAGCAACGCGAAGAGCGAGCTGCAAGGGTCCGGTCTGGATAACAGCCACGTTCTGTGTCTCAGCATCCGTTCAGGGATAAATTTGGCTCTTAATCAGGGCTGACAATTAGGCCGTACAGTTAATATTTTTACAGCTGTTTTATTAATAACACATACAGAGCATCCAGCCAGGATTTGTTGGAGACACCTCAGGAAAATGAACGATGTAAATAACAGATGGATGCAGAATATTCTTACAAACAGGCATAAAGATATTCCCATCTTGTTTAGAAGGAATTTAAATAGACAGATTGTAGATAAACAGGCAAACCGAAAAGAGGAGAGAGTGGGAACGGGACTGGATAAACCGCAAAGCCCCCCGGGAGGCCCCTCGAGCGCTCGGGATGCCAGCGCCCGCAGGGATGTGCCCACCTGCAGCAGCCGGCGGGAGCGCCCGCAGAGCAGCCTGGCCGGGGGCACCGCGCAGCCCCCGGTGCTCGCCATGCCCCAGCGCTGGGATGGGGTCCCACAGACGCGCCCCCGGCCCCACGCTGGCCCCCCAAACCTCCAGGCGCTCACCTGCTCCCGCGGGTGCTGCCTGCACCCAGGCAGCGTCGCTGTCTGGCCATCCCTGGACGGCGCCGCACGACCGCAGCTTCGCCCTGACGGCCCCGCGTGAATTAACGGCGCTTGCCGTGGCTGCAACGATCCAATTTAAAGCACTTTTACTTTCCAAACATTTCCAATGCTTTCTTTAGGTGTGATTCACACCAGGTTTTCCCCACGCGGAGCAGGCAGCAGTCAGGGTCCTGAGCCCCACGGATGTCCTCAGCTCCGCACCCCTGCGCACGGGTGACCGTCCCGGCGCAGCACGGCACAGCCGCGGCCCCGGCAGCCTGGGCTGGGCTGGGCTGGCTTTCAAAGCCGCCGTAGGTGCGAGGTCTTCCTCATCGGAGAGATGCTGCCACCGGACGAAACGAAGGTCGCGCGGTGCCTTGCCTGCGCGTCTCCGTACCCAGGCACCCGGATGAGCTCTCGCTGGGGGGGCTCACCCACAGCTCCCCAGCCTGGAAGCGGTTGTGATGAGGATGATTTCAACCTCCTCGCAATGAATTTGCCTTCAAATCTTAACTCCGCTATTACACGTGTTTGCATCCACGAATCTCTGCATTTTTGCCCACCTCCATAGGAGAGAAGGGAGTGGGGGACGTAACGCAGCGAAACTGGGGAGGTTCTGACAAGGTGCCACAGCGGGGGCTGTCACAGGCAATGCCTGGCCAGAGGGTAACGGACACGCCGCTGTAACAGCCAGTTACAGGGGCCATAAAACAAACCCACAGACAAGATGGATATTTCCGTAGCTTCTTTAGAATAACTATAAATTCTGAAGCCTCAGGGCAGAGCAACGTCACTCAAAGATCAGTTATTACAAGAAAGCAGAGTTCATCTCCTCGGGGTGCTGCGCGGCAGCCCTGTGTGAGTGCTTCCAGCACCTCGCAGCACCCCCCAGCCCCGCAGGACCCACCGCACAGCTCCCCTCTTGAGGACACCTCGTCACCCGAATGCTCCTGGAGACCCCAGGGAGAGCAGCACGGGGGGACACGGAGTGAGGGGCTGCCACCATCACCCCCAACAAAGCCACCTCGACTGTGCTGCCTGATCTCTCGTTCGATAAGCACACCCTATCGCTGCCGCTAACCTCGGCCCAGCAGGAGCAGTTCTTCGGCAAGAGCAGGTGACGCACGGTCTGACTTGGGAGCGCGCGCCCCTTCCCTCTCCGGCAGGGAAGGGCTCGGGGTTCGGCACGTGCGTAGCTGCTCTGCTGAGCTGTGGCTTTGGTTAGTGCGTTTCTTGGGGCAAACAGCTGCCAGATGTGGCGTGTGCGATCTGAGATGCGAAACGTGGCGCGCGTGCGATACACTAGTGCTTTGTGCGCAAACGGTAACGCAAAAGCACTTGGCGCCAGTAGCCAGTGAATCATACGGATTTGCAGTTGGATTTGTACGTCGGGATTTTCCTTGGAGCTTTGCAAGCAGAGCCGATGGTTAATGGCTGTAACGCGTGGCCGCTGCCGAAGCCCGAGGTCGGCGATGGCCGGAGGTGGACACCGGAGCTGGGAGGGTCACGGGGCTGTGGGTGGCTTTGACGTGACCGTCGGCAGGGCCATGCCGGGGGCAGGGCCACACATCTGTCAGCAGGCAGCACCCCCGTGGTTGGCCAGGCGCTGCCAGACGTGCCCCGGAGATGGGACCTGCACAGCATGGATGCCATGGATGGGGTCTGTAGGGGTCTGTCACCTCCTTGGAGCTACTAGAGCTCCAGCAGCCATAGATGGATCTCCTCCTGTTCTCCTGAGACTCAATGACAGTGAAAAGAGGAGATATTTTGGGAGAAAAAAACTCCATAACCTTATTCCTTGCTCTTGTTGATAAGGATGAAGCATAGATAAATATTCCTAGCGCCTATCACCTCTGCCTGGTGAGGGACCTGTCCTGTGCAGCTCACACACTCTGTGTGGGTCACAGGAAAGTCCCTTCTCCTGTCCGTCGGGGCTGCCAGCGGTGTGGGTGAGCACTGCAGGAACAGCCGCTGTGTCGGACACCTCTGTCAGAAAGAGGTTCTGCGGGGGGAAATAGCTCTGGCGTCCCCATTTCTGCCGGATCCTTAGTGCCGGGTTTGTCACCAGGGTGCAGGGACCAGAGTGTTGCTGTAGAGAAGGCAGGAGCGGTCTTCAGTGCAAGAATGGGGAACAGAAGGTGCTGCAGAAATATTTGAGGAGCAAGATGAATGAAACCTGGAAGATGCTCCCCAAGCCTTTAAGTCCTGTCCCCAGTAATTATGTCAACAGGTGTCCCTGTATAATGCTTCTCCAGAGTCCCCTTCCGAGCCGACGGGCTCTTTCCCTGTTGCAGTTTTCCAAAGGGGTTTGCAAAGACCCAGCCAGTGTAATGGTTAGGAAGTTTCTTCTGGTTTTCAGGCTAAGTTTATTCAGTGTCATTTATTGTTGTGCCAACATTTTCTTTTAATTTCACCATACCTTCCCTTCCACAGCGTTTACCCCCGCCGCACTTACAGGCGTACTCCCCCTCCTCGTGTTCCCCGCGGCGCGCGGGGCGCCATGCCTGTCTCCTCCGCAGCAAGGGCAGCGCCGCCTGTTTGCTGAAGGTTTCTCACAGGTCTTTGCAAGGCAGAGCATTTTCTCAGCGGCTCGGCCTCGGGAGCCTTGGGATTAGATGAGAATTTCCGCTCTTATCTCCGGATAAAGGAAGTTTCCAGCCCTTGGCTTGCAGGGAGAGGCTGGAAAGCGTGCCTCGCTGTCCTCAGCAGCAGGTAAACAACCACTGCATGAGCTAAGCGCTAAAAAACACTGCTCTGAGTTCGGGAAAAAATCCAGAGTAACCGAGCGCCAAAGTAACGGCAGAAGGTGCAGGGTCCTCGCGCTGGCTCGGCCGGCCGGGTTGCAGCAGGGCAGAGCAGCAGGCCTGCACGGGGAACCGGGCTCTCGGCGTTCCTGGATCAGCACACGAGTCCTACGCACAAGTACACTGGAAGAAGTTAAATATCAGTCAGTGTTTTGTTTACTGAGCATACCACCGCTATGAAGAGTTGGAAAGGGTTATGGACAAGGGATAATAACTGTTTTGTTATGTTAGCTTAACTCCGTATCTGACACAGGATTAAATATTCAGCATTCCTCTGCTTTAATTGTTTGTGCCAATAACTGGCCTTAACTGGGCTGCTCTGTCATCTGGGAGCGGTCCCAGTCGGAGGAGGGAGCAGAAATCGGGTACTCCCAGTTTCCCATCGACGGCTGCCAAGCTCAAGGGGAATCAGAGGAACCTCGCACTTGAGGTTACGCACACAGGTCTGCCGCAGAGGATGTGAGACCTGGAGGCTGCCTAAGTCTAGGAATTAATAACAACTTACTTGATTTTTCTGACTTCCAGCTGGTTTACAGTCACTCGAGTTCAAATCTGAAATGCTGCTGTCCTTTGCCCTCCCGTAAATGTGAGCACCCTCCCCCAAGAGCTGCGCCCGCGGCTGGGCAGCCGGCTCGCACGCGGGTTCTTCATGCTGATGATTGGAACGGAGAGTGGGAACAAACCTCTCTCCGTTTCACGTTCTCTCTGAAAACCCACACGGTAATATCCACAGGGCCCAAATAAACCAGAGAGAAACAGAGCGCGGCGCAGCAGGTGCGGAAGGGCGTTCTCGTGGCGCGACAGGCGACACGCTGATGCTAGTGCCGTGATCCCGGGTGAACGGGGTCCTGAGGAGGACCACAGGCGTGGGGTGGGGCTCTGAACAGCTCTGCCTCACCAGTCTTGTGCCCTGTGCAGCCTACTTCTGCTTCAATGACAGCTTAAACAATCTTGTCAAGCTTGGTGGTAATTTGATCCAATTTATATAAATATTTCACATATGTTTACACAAACACACATATAAATGCATATATGTATACGTGGGGGTGTGTATATATATAAACCAAACAAAACGTCCTGATGAGATCGCTCATCACGACTTGAGGAGTCCAGATCACAGCTAATCCATCCTGAGAGCAGCGCTGGCTTTAGGAAGGAGCCGTCACCGCGCTGGGCGGTGCGGCTCAGGTCAGACCTTCTCGTGGCGGTGCACCCTCTCCCAGCCCAGAGGCACCACCGCCCTCCCCGCCCGCAGCCCAGGAGCCGGGTGAATCGCACCTCCCGTGTCACGGGGAGCAGCAGCCCCACGCAGATGCTGCCCGGCTTCCGGCGTCGTGAAATTCTCAGGTATGCGCGTAGCGTGTTCTCACCCGAGCGGGCGTTCGGCAGAGGAACGTCGCTCTAAATAGCAGCGAAGTCAGCAGAGTACGGAAAAATACGGAAAGCAAACATATTCAGGAGTTCTAAAAATCAAACTGTGATAAATATCAGCATAACAAGCCTCATTTGGGAACACACCGTTCTCCCAGAGGAGGCTGTCTGACTATCAGTGCCTTTAGAAACACACTTTCTCCAGGGCTCCGTACTGAGTGCAGGGTAAGATAAACACGAGCGCCTTTTCCCAGCCTGCTCATCTACAGGCATCTAAATTAAGAGATTGTGTTATCAGTGATAAAAGTTCATCGAGGGTTCATTTCAGTTGGTTTGAAGGTTTTTGAGAAGAAGAATAAACAAACAGCAATTAGCACCATATTTAACATCCCTGACATTTTGTGCAGCCTATTTCTATCGCTGGTGGAGGATGATCTGCTCTAGTGCCTTGCTGTATTTCAGCGCCACGTTATGCATCTGCCTCGAGAAACTCGCCGTGCAGGAGCCAGCACCTCCCCGCAGCGACCAGGCTCCATCACCCACAGGCACCCATGGGACAGCAGAGGCTCAGCACCCCTCTTGGGTTTGGAGCAGCTCGAACCAGAGTTTCCCTGATGGTCCGTTGAAGGAAAAAAACTCCAGTTTTGGTGCCGGGTTAGCTCCTTCCAGCTAGTCCGGCACCAGCAAGGCTGCTCGCCCACCCTGGAGACTCCACCATCAGTCCCGGTGGCCACTCCGGCTCTGGTGGTCACTAGATCAAAATGATCTACGCTGGCAATGTAATTACACTTTGTTAACGCTAAGCAAGAGGCGTACAAGCTCCCTGAACTTCATCCCTTTGCCAGGTACGACCAACAGAGCCGGAGACGCACGACGGGGGGCCCGCAGCAGCCGCTCCGTTAGACAGGTAACGGGATAATCGGGCGTTTCGGCGCAGGTAGTTAAAGGATAAGAAGTAGAGGCAGATAGTCTATTGTGCTTAGCTCACTGATGTGCAGAGCTCTACAGTACAGACGTCTTAACACATAAATTTAACAATTATTATTGTGTTGCCCTTTTCCAAGAAAGGGTAAAGGAGATTTGTAGGAGCACTTAACACATGTAAATCCCCACCTCTTTAAACCAAAGCAGTGTGTTAAATGGGTCCATAAATATCATAAGTATTCTGTCCTTTTAGAAATCATACCTTTTTTTTTTCTCCTTTCAATGCAATTAAACCTGTGCCTTATTATAACACAACTCTTGGGAACCAGACATTTAAAAAACTCTAAACAGGTGTTTATTGAGAAAGACAATGATCTTCGTTGGGTTAAACGTAAGTTGGAGTCAAAGGCAAGAGGCAGCCTGCGTAACACACCGTCCTGAATCACAATTTGTCGCTTTGCCAAAAATAAGATCAAGTCGCATTCAGCCGCATCTCCCACCCACGTGCGAGAGCTGAAGTGTTCACCTGGGGCTTCCCTTCCTTCTCTCCAAGCCCTCTGACAGCGAGGATGGGATTTGCCCAGTTGTGGGATTTCTCTCCATCGCGGTCGCCTGCGTCCCCCGGCCTGGGAGGTCCTTGGGAGCACCCCTGGGGGTCCCTCCCATTATCCCCCAGTCGGTGTCGAATGGAGACCACCCAACCCACACCCCAAGGGACTGGTGTCACTCCACTGGCTGCAAAGGCCATTAGGACATTAGAAGTCGCCCAGTGTTTGGTGAGATAATCCCACCTCAGCTGGGTGCAGTTAAACCAGGCTTCTCAGGTATTTTTATTGCAGTTATGGTATATGCTTTCTCCTCCTCACGCTAATGGACACCACCAACACTTTACTAGTAGGAAAAGAATAAAGTTTTCTATAAGTTCGTGGCCAGCTAAATAGTCCTGGCATTTACAGATGAGTCAGGTGGTGTCCCAGGGCAGAGGACACCACACAACCGCCCTGCCCGGAGAGGATCCTGGGCTCTCCGTCCCAAACCACCCACCACGCTGGCTGCTTCCTGAGGAAGGCAGCGACCCTTCCCAGGGGTGGTGAGCCCCCAGCGAGCCCCCAGTGCCCCCCCAGCGAGCCCCCGGGGAGCCCGCAGCCCACACGCTGCAGGAGAAGTCCTCCCGGGCCATTTCCATGCCGCGCGCCACGGTTTTTCTCTAGCTGTTCCTCGCAGAATTCCTTCAACACCTTTATTATGATTGAAAGGTGCCTAATGTATAATTTATATGTTGTGATTGTCGCACAAAGCCCCACTTGTAGATTAATGAGGTTGGGCGGTACTTAAATCCTGTATTCTGGAGTTAAAATCCGCTCGCTGGCCTGCTCCGTCTACGATTCCTGCGATAACTCCGCGGTGTTGCATCACCGCCAATTTAACCACCCTTCCAGCAGCGCGACGAATAAGGGAAAAGGAAAATCGCATTTGGCACTTTTAATCAGTTAATTATTTTTAGGGAACGAGCAGGAACGTTAAATACATTTCCCAGTTTTTTCCATCTGTGCCGGCTGACGTGCAAGACCGGTGCTCTAATAACGAGGCGGATCTCACGAGCGCGCCTCATAATGAATATTTCGGGATTATTCGTGCACCGGGATATATCCGCGGTGTCTGTTTGCAGGACATCTGGCTGCAACGTGTGCCTCGTTAAGTTACACCTGTAAATCTGAGGTCAGCGCCTAAACCCTGGAAGGGTACAAATAACGAGTGGAATGAATGGGCTTATTAACGGTGCCAGGTGCCGGCGGCGCGGGCGCGGGGGCTGCTGGGGCGCGGGCGCGGCGCCGGGTAATTGCCCTGGCTTCGGCGGCGCTGGTGTGGGGTGTCGGGAAGCAGGGCCGGCGTTAATCGCTACTGAAGTGGTTACGGACCAGGCGTGTTTTCTCCGCGGCCTTAAAAACGCTTTCTCCAACTGCGCCTCGGTAAAATAAGGAACTTTGGGTGATTCCGTAATATCCAACTCTGTTCGCACAAGCGGGCTAAGCAGCTCGCTGGATAAACCAGCGTGAAGGTTCGCAGCCAGCCCAAATACTTCTTATTCTGGCTGAATATTCGCTCACTTTTTTTCCCCTTGGCATGGCCCACTCTTGGACAAAGCGAGCGAATACATGACGCATCCGAGCAGAGAGCCAGTGCTGCTGTGGGACTCTTCCCAGCCCTCGAGCCCCAGCAAGGGGGGGGAATTTCCCTCCCTTCCAGGGACCTTCTCACAGCTTTTCCAACCCGAGCTGCAAGGCAGCCGGGTGAAAAGCCAAGGAAAAAGGTCTCACACACCAGCAGGCACCGGATTTGCCAGCCAACGAACGGAGAGCGTACGGACACCATGAGGACGAACCCGAGCAGGGAAGCAGGATTGCTGCAGGTCGGAGAAACAGTCGTAGGCGTCTGCGGAAGCGCCGCTGGCCGGATCCTCGGGGCCGGAGGGAGGTCTGCGCGGCGGTCAGGCTTCTCCCGGGCTCTCCAGCTCCCTCTGAAGGGCAGGGAGCTGTTTTCCCTGGCTGGGAATTGCAGCACAAAGAACATTTGTTATTTTCTCTCAATTTGTTTGTTTGTTTAAGAAAACTCTTTCTGGAAAATCAATTTCCTTGTTAGTTTTACCCTTTCTCCCATCCTCACAAGCAGAATTAGTAAACAGTTGGTAAGACACTGTCTCCCCTCCAGAGCTGTTGGCAGCAGCACCCTTGTGCCCTCACACGCTTGAACCTGGCACCCTGCCTGCACCCTACGTTTGGAACCCAACAGGGCACACGGCGCCGTCCCGCTGGGAGCCGGGGCCTCGGGCACTTCACTCTGCTACCTTCCTCAGAAACTTCACAGAATCACAGAATCACAAGGGTTGGAAGGGACCTCGACAGACCATCTAGTCCAACCCCCCCTGCCAAGGCAGGGCCACCTAGAGCACATCACTCAGGAACGTGTCCAGTCGGGTTTTGAATGGCTCCAGAGAAGGAGACGCCACAACGTGAAATTAAATCCAAACTCAAAGTGAACCTTCCCCTAATTATGAGGGAAACTCCCCTGAGGTGGGAGATCCGAGATTGCCCCGTGTTGGGGACATCAACGGTGCCGTTACTGTTTGTTCCGCTGGACGACGGAGCAAGGAAACAGGGTTTGGACAGGCTGCACCCACGTTTTTCAGAAGCACCAGCCCCAGCAGCAGCTTGGGTGAGGGCTGGGATCCCCACAGCAGACAAGTCGCGCTCGGTGCCTGCGGCACCCCCCGGCGCAGATGGGCGGCTGCCAGAGGGCGAGCGGTGGGTCCCACCGGTCCTTGCACCTCTCAGCCCGACGCAGAGGCTTGGAGAAGCTCCTGGAGAGGCTGAGTTTCAGAAAGTTTTTAAGTTCGTTTTTCCACCAGCAAGAGGAGTAAGTACGACAAACCGGCCTTGGGGGGGGGAACATCTCCTGCTTAACTCTGCAGTTGCTATAGCGATTGATTAACTTAAAAAAAAACCCACCCAAAACTTGCCAATTCACAATGCTAATTGTACTGACAACAATCTAAATGTGGTTAGAACAGTGAGTCACACTGCAGATCATGTGTCTCAAATAAGGTTTTGATTTAAATTTAACAAGGCAATTGTCGTACGGTGTGTTAATTCAGTACCGGTCGATCAACAAACACGTGCTGCTGGAGCGTTAACACCTATGGTGGTTAGTTAGATCTACATCTATCCCATAGTTAGACCTCTCTGGCACACTTGGTGCTAATAATTAGCATACAATAAGCGTGCATGGAAATGCACCTTTCGAGATTTGCTAAGACAGCCAGCGGGTATTTATGACACGGCAGCTGATTATTAAAAGCACAGGCTGTACACAGAGGTCCAACAACCACGTAGCAAATATGGGCGCTGCACGTGTTGTATATTCTGCCCTTTACGTTCGTTTCATATGGAATAAAAGTCCTGAACACCTCAGACATCTGTGGAGTTAATCTGAAGCGCTACCAGATTTTTTTTCCTACATGTTTCTTTTGGTCTCCACCAGCAGATACGGTAAGCTTCCACGGGAGATGTCTATGGCCCCATCACTCCTAGCAGCCTGATTACCCGCTTGCTGAAAACCACCAGAGGCCACCAAAATGAGAGAGGTCCGAGTGTTCAGCCCCTTTGTGAAATCAATGCCGGAGAAAACACCCAGACCAAGAATGTTTATTGTCAAAGGAAATAAACCTCCAGATTCCCAAGAGGACATTCCAAGACCCAAGACCAGTGCTCCTCCTGATGGACACCAGCTCTTCCCAGGGCCAGGGATGTTGCAGCCTCCCAGATAACGTTTCTCGCTTCATGCTCACCACGGCCATCACAGTCCTGATGGCCAACAAAGCACTCAATGCATTTTAGCCCATCCTTTCCAAGTACCTGCTGTGAGCCTGGAAAACAGATTCTCTCTCTCACTGAGACACACGTAGTCCTCAGTGGCTGCACCCAGCTCCAGCAGCTTGGGATCTTTGCCAGCGTTCAAGCTGGCAGACGATCTTCTGCCCATGCTGAGCTTCGAGCTCTGACAATGGCACGGGGTGGCCTGAGATGGGTACCCCCCAGCTCCGCAGCCACCAGGAGACCAGGTATGATGCCTATCACCAGTCCTGGTGTGGAACGAGAGCTTGTGTTCTGCCAGGAAAGTGCGCTACCCTGGCTGGGTTTGGTGAAGACAACAGATTTTCCAGATGCCATAGCACAGGACACCCCCTCCAGATCTTTCCATGCTTTTCTTCCCAAAAGTTTGAACACCAAAATTTTGCATCAAGTTGAAAACGAAAACCAAAAAGCATAATGAAAATATTTCATTTAATACCGAGTTCCATACCGCAGAGGTGACTGTATTTTCACATCTAATCCCATAAAAGCTTCTGTTTCTTAATATTGGAAGCTGCCAAGGAATTCAAGGCCTTCTTCCAGAAATTAGGTCAATACACAAAGTCCTGATAATGAGTTGTTGGTGACTCAGCTCTGAGACCTGGCGAGGGCGGGAGGAAGTGTTCTGAGCTGGCTCCGATCCTTCCTGCCTGCGAGATCCCAGAGGGTCACAATGACCAGCTGCACCGACCCAAAGCCCGCGGGTTATCTTCTCCCGTAAACTGGTTAACACGTGCGCCAAACCGCGTGAGAAGATCAGGAGCCATCGTGGAGCCGAGCGTCAGGAATAGAATAGAATAGAATAGAATCAGTAAGGTTGGATGACATCCACGTCTCCATGGATGCAGACAGCACCGCCCCAAAGCCATCCCCGTGGCTATTCAAGACAGAAGCCCACGTGAAAAATGAGGCCATTCCCTCATACAACCTTAAAGATGGGGATGATTTCGCGGCAAACAGCGTGTTTCGACAAATGAAGCAGCACCATGGCACGGCACCGGGTCACGTTTCCCCTCACGGAGCAGCACCGACTCAAGGCATGATCGATCCCGAAGCGCAAAGACAGTTCTCGGGACATGCCTCCTGTGGGCTGGGGGGGCTGGAGGGGACCGGCTCTGTGCTCCCACCCGCTCCGGGACCACTTTGCTCCCGTGCAAGGGCCCTGAAGCGCCTCTGCCGGGGGGCAGCCGGGGGAGGCACTGCCGGGCTGCGGGCTGGGCTATTGGCGTACACGCAGAACAGGCAAGAGGCAAAGGAGAAGAAAAGAGACCAAGGAGAAGATCCATCACAGGAACGCAGGCCTGGCCTCTCCACGCCTGAAAAGCAGTCCCTGGCACAGAAAACCCCCAGGGGGAAGGGACCCCTGGGGTCTGGTCCCACTTTCTGCTGCAAGCAGAGCACTGGACCCAGGTACCCCTGACCTACCAAGCCCAGCCTTGAGCACTAACGTATAATCATTTATTTTAAGCATGAGCTACTTTTAAACTCCTAATGATTTTAAGTCATTTTGGATGGGTATTTATCTATAAATAAACCGCACTTCCTTTTAAATCCATATTCCCAAGCCCGTCTATAAATACCGTTGATCACCAAATCCTTCAACGCGAGTTTCGGAACGGGTGGACTTTGGGGTTTTGCACCGGACTGCCCCCGTTCCAGAGAAGGGAAAGGCAGGTAGAGGCACGGGAGTGGGAGTGGTTTCCAGCACCACTGCTGAGTGCTAAAGTTGTTTTCCTATGAATATAGATTACATTTTTTTTACATAGCAAGTAAACAGATGCATAAAGATGCATTATTTCATAAGCATAAAAAAAAAAACCTGCTGCAAGTATAGTGCTTTTAATTTGTTTTTATGATTACTTGTAATTAATTAGCATCAAAAGTAAATTATCAACATAGCTAAAACCTGAAATTGTACCAGCAAATGCAGGAATGATTTTACTGGCTTATCTTTATACTAAGGTGGAAAAAAGAAATGATCCTTTTTTTTTTTTTAACCACGCTTAAATTAAAGTGTCAAAAGCTAGTGGCAGCACAGCCTAAAAATGTACAAAAAGAGAAATAATATTCTATAATTACAAGCTGTGCAGAGAGCATGCCATGCACATAAATATTTAAGGCAGTTCCAACAAGTTTGGCTTATTATTAAAGTTGAGTTTCAAGAAGAATTTTTAGAAATCATGTTTACACTTTATAGAGCAATTTATGAGGTCACTGTTCATGCACCTCATCAAAAACCTCAGCCTTCGACTGAAAGCCATAAAACGGAGGCATTTTGACAGGATCTGGAGACTTTTAACAAGTTCTTGCTGCTGGGCTCCGTGGCCCTCCCCTCCCCAAGATAAACGGCGGGGCTGTTTGTGCTTTGGTCAACGTAAACCAAACCAAGAGGTCCCCAAAAAGCGATCTTCCTGACCCCCATCCATTTCCCTTGACATTTACTGCCCCGTCTCGCTTTGCTGTCAAATAGTTTACACGATCTTTTGGAGAAAGGACATGGACATGAAAAGAAACAAGGTGCCTGTTTCGGGAGGCGGGTTTGCATCTGTGCCGTTCCCCAGCCGCCGTCCCAGCCCTGCAGGAATGCATCTGATCTGCGGCGCTCGCCCGGCGGCCCCAGCCAGGAGCAAAGCTGGGAGGAAAGAGGAGAGAAAAAAATAAACGGATGAATCACAAGCGTGTTCTGCTCGCACAGGAGCTCTGCGGAAGCTGGCGTTGCTTGCCCAGATTAAGGAGAAGTTTTGGTAGACGTTGTGCACCTTGGAAGAAGCACGGGCGTCCACCTTCCATCAAAGCAGGGAGAAAACAATGCTACCAGGAAAGCTCAAAAGTACCATTTTGCTACCCTCACTGGAGGAACAGAGTAGCTTCTGTGTGGGGAAACCCTAAAGACAGGCTTTAATTAAATCATCATCAGAGTAACTCTGTATAAAGCCAACGATGCTGGAGGAAGACACTCAAGCGCAGGGTGACATGGGCGGCGTTCTTGATGCTTTTGTCCCTTTCCGCCACGGACTGTCATCCAGTTAAATTACCATTACGCGTGCTGCAGTGTTACCAGGCACTTTGATGAAATCGTGACGGCAGAGCTGGGCGCTTCAGAGGAAGGACACGGGTGACGGCACCCCGGCTTGGTGCAGAGACCTTCTCTCAGACCCATCTCCCAGTGGCCAAGTCTTGCCTGAGAAAACCACAGGATTGCTGTGGTCAGTCTGGCTTTTTGGAAGCCTGGTATGACATCAAGTAGCCCGTGATCTCCAGTGAAGGTTCCGCAGGTATTTCCACCCTCCAGCTGGCAGACCCTTGCAGCATTCCCAAGAGGCAGGACGGGGAGCTGCGGCTGGGGGTCCTCGCTGGGAACATGCACAGCTCAGGGATGGGCTCCAATCAGCATGGGCCAAGAAATGATGCCCAGGATGGGACCGACTCCTTCAGACACTAACACTACTCTTAATACATGGCACTTTAAATGTTGGTTATTTTTACCCCTTGTAGATCACTCTTCTGGGCTGTCCAAACACGAAGACTGAGGAAGGTGCCTCCAGCACTCTCCCTTGGTGTGTGGCAGAGCAAACTTGTGTAGGCTGTTGTGCCCTTCACACGTGGGTGTGAGCCACATATGCCACACTCGGTGGCTTTCCAAGAGTCATCAAGACCAGCAATTCGTGTTTTGCACGTGGCAGCTGCCACAGCCTCAGGTGAAGAGCAGCTGTCCTGGTGGTCCTGTCCTGCATGATCCACTGTGGACATGTGGGCCAGGCTGGCCAAGGCAGCATGCGTGAGTTCCTCGGGGAAAGGCTGTTGGTGCAGGGCACCAGCTTCCCCTTAGGCTAGGGAAATGAGGTCCTCCACCACAGGTTTGCTGACGTGGGAGGCTTTAAACAAAGCCCCAGGGTATGAACCGTGTTTCATGAAGAGGGGCAGACCACCGAGACTTCGAGGTGAGTGCTGTACACTTTGACGACGCTCTTGGTCTTCCAAAACCAGCAAAGACTTGGGAAAGGAGAAGTTGCTCTTGGAGGTGCATCCATAACTCTGTTTCTGTGAGTGCATCTCTGACGTTTCCCATCCTGGAACGTTCCTGTAAGCACAGAGGCTGCTAACCCTCTTTCAAACGAGAGCAGTGCCTGATAAGCTCTTTTTAAACACCACTTTTACTATTAAATGCCAAATCTAGAGCTTCATGCACTGCCTCATTAGTTATTAATGAAGCAGCATATTTGTTCAAAATTTATGATTGTTGATTTGCTCCCATCATTGTATGAAATATTAACACAGCATTTGTACTTGCAACCATTTTGCAGACATTAGATTGTGAATTTGCATATTCATGAATGCTCATAAATGTTTAAGGAGACAGCACAGAAAGCATGTGAGCTGTCAGCGAGCCAGTAAAAAGGCATATTTACAGTGTTAATAAGTATTTGAGTTTATAGGACAAAACGGCAAGTAACAAATTAAATGAATTTCAGTTTGCCTGTTGCAACAAACTACAGTAGCTTTTCCTCCTCTTCTTTTCACTGAGCAGAGTAAACTTCAAACCTGCCTGTGAAATTCCCCATCGAGCAGCTGATAATGCAGCTGAGACGTCGTGCCGCTTCTGCCAGGACTTCAGCTTTCCGCAGCTCCGCACCGTCGTGCCGCAGCACGCAGACGGCGTCTGTGCTACGGGCCGCCCAGCTTCGCAGTTGGGGGATCGGCTGATCTGCTGTGGGCGGGAGACGCGGGACCTCAGGGCTCCATCCTCGCCGCCTCCTTCGCCTGGAGTAAGTCGTCGCTGCTGCAAGGGCGGCCGCGGGGCTGCACCTATGGGCAGGCAGCACCTATGGGCAGGCAGCACCTATGGGCAGGGAGCACCTATGGGCAGGCAGCACCGGTGGGCAGGCAGCACCGGTGGGCAGGCAGCACCTATGGGCAGGGAGCACCTATGGGCAGGCAGCACCGGTGGGCAGGGAGCACCTATGGGCAGGCAGCACCGGTGGGCAGGCAGCACCTGTGGGCAGGCAGCACCTATGGGCAGGGAGCACCTATGGGCAGGGAGTACCTGTGGGGAGGCAGCACCTATGGGCAGGGAGCACTGGTGGGCAGGCAGCACCTGTGGGCAGGCAGCACCGGTGGGCAGGCAGCACCTACGGGGAGGTCCTTCCGGGACCCCCGGGCTCCTGCCAGCTTCTGCGGGCAGCGGGGACATCTCTGAAGACCAGACCTTTGTATCGTGGCCAGACGCATGAAGCCGCTCATGGGAGGGAGGGGAGGAGCTCGCGCGGGGGGTCTGTGGGCAGGAGGGCTGCCCTGGAGCAGGGGTCCTGCCCGGGTGAATACGACACGGATCCATCGCTCCGGACGGTGTTTGTGGCGCGGGTCTTCTCCGCTGCCCTCCTAGCCCCGGCGTCGCCAACAAAAGCTTTTGATGCCCTTGGAAATGTGTGGGTACGTAACACTGAGGAGCAAAATGAGATTAATTTTATGTAAATGTTGGAAGGCAGCTACTTTGCTGATCTGATTAAAGTCTTGAAGGTACTGTTGCTAGCAGAGGAAAATTGTCGTTATTTACAACAGCTATGCTTATAATAAAATGCTAAATTAATTTTATTAAATAATACTTTCACGTCTGTTAACTTCTTTTAAAGCAGGACAGTGACTCATCGGCAAGACAATACAACTCACTTTTCTGCTTACTGGATTATTTCCCCCTCTGCCGAGCATAAATCACATCTTGTGTGAAGTGTGCACCCTTGCTTGGAGCGACCCACGTTGTGTTAGCACAGCCAAGTGGGTTAGTTTAATCTCTGGTACTTTATAATAAATGCTTTTTATTGATTTTTATTGTACACTGCCGTGAATTGAATAAACTATATACATGAGCAGCTGAGAGAAAAAGGCTGAAGGAGAAAATGTGATCAGCATGTTTCAAAGTGAAAGCTGAAAACGCGATGGTTAGCACTTTCTCTGGTCAGCCGCTCCCCAGGAGCACCACGAAAAGGAGCGAACGTGACGTACCTCTTATTCTGTCCTCTTAAAGTCCCAGAACTGGAATGGTCCTTCAGGAAGGCCAAGTATGATACACCGAAGGAAGATTTATTTGAAATCCAAATTTAAAAAAAAAAAAAAGGAAATATTTTCTTGAAAGCCAAAGGACCGCCTCGTGCTTTACCTACCCACAACGGCATTTACTGCTGGGAAGGAGATAAGGATTATCTCTCCCTCCTCCATCTTTGCTGTCATGTGAAATTGGGTCCGTCTTCGGTCTTAAGGGTCCCTTGGAAGCCAGGGAGAACATGGGTGTCGTGTGGAGCAGCCCACGTGGGGCTGAAGCTTTGGGCGCCTCGTTGCAGACGCTTTACTCCCTGCCACCAGCCCAGGCTGCCCAAAGCCCCATCCAACCTGGCCTTGGGCACTGCCAGGGAGCCAGGGGCAGCCACAGCTTCTCGGGGCACCCTGTGCCAGGGCCTCAGCACCCTCCCAGGGAAGGATTGCTGCCTCCCAGCTCAGCTCCAGCTCCCCTCCTGCAGCTTCAGGCCCTTCCCCTTGGCCTGGCCCTCCCTGCCCTGCAACCAGCCCCTCTCCAGCTTTCCTGCAGCCCCTGCAGGCACTGGGAGGGGCTCCAAGGGCGCCCCGCAGCCTTCTCTGCTCCAGGCTGGACAAGCCCAGCTCCCTCAGCCTGGCTCCAGAGCAGAGGGGCTCCAGCCCTCCCATTGCCAGCACTGCAGAGCCCCACCGGTGCTGGGGGCCCCTGGCGCCATCCTCCACCCACGCCAACCTGCCTTACACCCTCCTCTTCCTTCTGTTCCGAGGAGGGGGAGCTGCAAGCCCGGTGCCTGATGGTTTGCCCAGGACCGTATAACACCTAAATAACTGTTTCTTTAGCCATATCTCTTTTCCCACCACGAACCCAGATACCGCCTCCCCTGGGGACGAGCCTGAAGTGCCAGCAGCAGAATGACACCGGTTTATTATTTCCCTGAGTCCTCTCTCTCTGCAGATGACCCATAGGAGTGATTTAATGCGGAGCCGCTGGAGTTCCAACACTTTCTGTGTGCTCCTCAGGCTGAGACGAGCTGATTTCTTTGGGGTGTTATAACTATGACCTGCTCCATTAAGTAGCAAACAAAGTACAGCTGGATATAGCAAGCTCAGCTTGACTCTTCGCTTTCACATAACCTGCCTGATTAGGAAAAATGCCGTGCCCTTGTCACACAGCCCCTGCTCTAGTCTGGAAAGATGGGTATCCATTGATTTCTGCATAATACGGACTCACACTGCCTTTCCACAACAGCATGTTTCACACCCTAAAATAACCTGGCAAAAACCGTTATTTTTCCCGCTGGTTTAGCTGTAGAATGTGTTACTCCTCTAGGTAATGTGCTGCTTATTACACAATTACCTGAAGTGCTTTACAATGCATTAATTGCTGCTTGATTTAAACATTTCCCATTTAGTAACCGAGCTATATCATTGTGACAAATTACAAGTCAATAATCTGGAAGAAGGGGAAGCGAAGAAGCTGGAGACTGCTTCATCAGGGGAACCAGACCATCGCGAAGTACAACACCACGGCGACGCTGTTAGCGATACCGTGACGCGTGTGCACAGACCCGTGCGGCAGAGGCGAGCGGGGATGCAGGAGGGATAACTGATCCTCCTCCAGGGCTGCGTCTGGCACTCAAAATAGTCATCGTGATGACTTAACAGTGGATTAGTCCGGGGAAAGGCTTCCTTCCTCACTGGGGCCGGTTCTGCCCTCGCTGAGAGCCCGGCGTGGCATTCGGGAATAGGGGGTTGGCTTTCCAGGCCGCCGCTACTGAACATCCCTGGGATAAACCTCCGCCTTCCTCCTTGCGATGAGCGCACATTATTTTCCAGGAGAAGTCTCCAAAGAAGAAAGCTACAAGTTAAGGTGCCTCCCATGTAAAGAATTTGTCTCTTCTTTTCCAGGAAGGTCGATGGCATCCTGGGGTGCATTAGAAGGGCTGTGGTCAGTAGGTCGAGGGAGGTCCTCCTCCCCCTCTATTCTGCATTGGTGAGGCCGCATCTGGAGTATTGCGTCCAGTTCTGGGCCCCTCAGCTCAAGAAGGACAGGGAACTGCTAGAGAGAGTCCAGCGCAGAGCCACTAAGATGATCAAGGGAGTGGAACATCTCCCTTCTGAGGAAAGGCTGAGGGAGCTGGGTCTCTTTAGCTTGGAGAAGAGGAGGCTGAGGGGTGACCTCATCAATGTTTATAAATATGTTAAGGGTGAGTGTCGGGAAGATGGAGCCAGACTCTTCTCGGCCTCACTAAGCGATAGGACAAGGGGCAACGGGTGCAAGCTGGAGCATAGGAGGTTCCAGGTTAATGTAAGGAAGAACTTTTTCACTGTGAGGGTGACAGAGCACTGGAACAGGCTGCCCAGAGAGGTTGTGGAGTCTCCTTCTCTGGAGACATTCAAAACCCGACTGGACACCTTCCTGAGTGATGTGCTCTAGGTGGCCCTGCCTGGGCAGGGGGGGTTGGACTAGATGATCTTTCGAGGTCCCTTCCAACCCTTCTGATTCTGTGATTCTGATTCTTTGGGATCCTGGAGGTCTGCTGGAGGTAAAATGGGAAGAAGACCAGTTCCTACTGGGAAAAAATACCCTGTCCAGCTCTTCCCAATGGCTCCTGTCCCTGCAGAGCAGGGGGGACTCTGCACACCCAGTGCAGCCCAGTGTTTTGGCTGGGATTTTGGGCGATGCCAAAAATGTGAGTACCTTCCCCACACACTTGCAGGATTTCGGGCAGGACTATATTGCGTTGTTTGAATTTTCCTTCTTTCTCCAATGTCTCCTGAGGTCGTATGTTGAAGCTGTACCCCGCTGTCAAAATCCCACATGCTTTCGTCATCAGTTGTCTCCAGGAGCTGAGACTCTTAATAACACACCAAGCACAACCTGTGGTATTACTGCAGCGGCCAGAGGCACTTCTTTTCCCCAAGAAAATTAGCCCAACCCAGCCTCACTGATTTCAGAAGGAGCAGAATGAGATCAACGCTGAGAAAATCCTACCATTAACGTTTTGACTGCAGCTTTGTATCACTTTTTTACAAGGGCACGCACAGAGTTGCCATATTTTAAAAGCACTAGTGTGGGAAAAATTAACACGAGTGATTTTTAACAGAGGACTAATAAATAAAAAAAAAACCCCAAGTGTGGAAATAAATAAAATTACCACATAAAAAGGAATCCTGAGTTGAAAGGACAGGAAAGGAGACAGAAAAGGGGAGAATAAAGATGAATTATGAGAGCTGGTGTAGCAGAAGATGATACATGAGAAGCACGTATTTGACGAGCAGAATGCCAGACTGACAGCGAATGAAGCAGAGGGAAAAGGGATGAAGCGATGGGGCTGCGGCTAGAAACAGAGAACTGGCATCAAAATTCCCAAAATTCACTTGAGGAGCTTGTGGCATGCCCTGCTTTGCTGCAGCATCCATGTGCACGCGTGTGCTGCTGGAGCTGGAGCTGGGACCCCCTCAGCAGGGACAGCCCTGAGGGAATGACTGAGCCCAAACCGGGTGAGTTCAGCCTCTGCGTTCCTCCCTTATGGGCAGGAATCGGAGCAGCCGGGCTGCGGCGGGGGGAGCGTCAGCCCACCCCGCGGCAGGGTCAGGCAGAGGACAGGTTGCCTGTCCCATCCCTCAGGCTGTCCCCTGCCTTCAGCAGCATCCTCTGCTCAGATGCGTCCCTCCAGGGACCTGCGGAGCTGCTGCCCCGTGCTCACCTGGCCAGCGCCTTCCACGCGCTCCTGCATCTCCCTCCACCGGTCCTGCCCGTCACCTGCCTCATGGCAGGAGCTCGACTCACTGCCATCATCCAGGGAGAAACGAGTGCGGACCCATCTGAGTGCAGGTCACTCCTGGAGGGCTCTTGCCATCCGCCTGCATGAGAGCAGCACTGCAAGCATCAGGCTGCTCGCAGGGTGAGCGTTAGGGCAAGTACTGATGGGCAAGGAGAGCATCCCTACCAACGTCTGACAAGTCACAGGCTGCGAGCTTTTGGAGAGAGAAGGATAGGAATAAATCATCAAGGATGGCCTTAGAAAGCCCACCACCAAGGTGACTTAAATGATGATTGATGAAGATATTGACTGGAAGAAGATAGTCTTACAGTCAGTCCACGGGACCGGGGCTCAGGAGACCCCCGCTGTGCTCTTCCCTGGCAGATGGACTTCATGAGTGTCTTCAGGCAAGTCACTTAGGGGTAATTTGTCAGCATGAAGGGATAAATCATCAGATATATATTACATATGTAACAAATATCTGCATGATTAAAGTTACTTATTCTGTAGTTACAAACATGATTTAGATTTATATGTTTGATCATGTACTTTGGTTTCTGACGCTGCAGTTCAGCTGCAGAAATACCCAACATCCGATGCACCAGCAACGCGGTTCCGGCTTTGTCCTCCTTCGTTGAGGTCTCCCCCTCTGTACAGAAGAGAGGACGTCTACTTCTTCACAGGGCTATTTGAAGATCAAATTTATTGCTTAGAAAACAGCTCGAGACCCACAGAAAGAGACGAAGAGGCAAGGCATTCCTATATTCAAACCAAACTGAAACTATTAATCCAGGGAGATAAGCCCTAGACTTTCTCAAGGACCTGCTCACGGGCCACCACCTCAGTGACTACGTAAGCTGTTTGCGAACGCTGCAGAGAAGAGGAGCCGGGACTCCAAAGGAATCAAAGCCATGCCCTGGCACGTGTGTGGTCCATACATTCAACCTCGCTGAACGAACCCGAGCCACCAGCTTGTCACCCCAGCAGCAGGCTGACAGTGTTTTGGGGGGTACCAGCACACGTGGTCTGTCCCAGCTCAGCGCCCGAGTACTGCCTCTCTAATTTCAGCCGTGCGTCTCCCTCAGACAGACCTCTGGTAAACTGCCACGTTTGCTGATTTTGTAACACAGATTAAGACTGACTAAGGACCTTGGGCACAACCATTAAAGCATTCACTTGTGAAACCCAACCGGATTAAAAATAAAGTTTTCCCTGGAGAAAAATTTCACCGTCAAAGAGCAGAGCAGGGAAAACCGCAGACCTCTGGCCCTTCTTCTCCCTGGTGTTGCTGCCCCTTGTCGTTCGTTCTCACACCCCCAAGCCCTGCTGACCTCTGCGAGCTGCCCCCAGCAAGGCGCCCGTGGTGGCACAAACGTCTTGCGACACCGTGCTGCAGAGCCCGGCAGCACCCGGACAAAACTCTGGCCGTTTCGAGGTCAGCAGCAAATTTTCCATTTACTTCAGTAGGGACAGGATTTTGCCCGAGGTGACTGCAGATGTTCAGAGAGATGCCCCAAGGCCCTGCAGATCACCATGGCTTCATTTACTACCTTTTGCATTTCCTTCTGCCTCGCTGCCCTCCGCCGCAGCCCGTGTATCTCCCAGGCCCAACTGCCTTGAAGAAATAGTTCATGGGTGGCCACCCTCTGGCTCTTGAGCCATGGCCAGGCTGCAGAAATCTGGAGGCAGCTTTCATACTGAAGCTATAATGAGGTGGTTCGCATGCAGAAGCTGCAGATTAATCGTGATTCCCAGCTGTGGGGGAAGTGAGCCAGCAAGAATTCCCAGAGGACATCAGTGGACATCGGTGGGCATTGATGGAAGTGGTTGCGTGCCAGCCTGTTGCTATCAGACTATGCACGGAGCTTCTTCTCTTCCAGCTGCTGACATCCTTCACCCATGCCAGGAGAGCCTCATCTCTTTGGGAGGATTGTGAGATGTGTCTGGTACCTCAGCACATGCAGATGTTTTGGTATGGGGATCAAAGGGAGAGAGGTTGGAACCCTTGAGCTAATGGACATCTCCAATAGTTGGGCTGGATTGCTGGTGAGGTGGCTGTGTTGCCTGTGGTGGTGGTCCCTGGTGTGCTACATCCCTTCTTCATGTGAAGGCAGCAGGGCTGAGCTTCTAGTGCTGCCTGCTTGGCTCTTTGACCAACCATAAATCTATGGAGAACCAAAGAAAAAGATTTCATGGAGACATGAGTCAGTGTGGAACTACGACAAGCAAGAATATAAAGTAGATTAGTAAGTCTGTACTGGCCAAGACAATAGTTCAGTAAGAGGGGCACTCGGTACTACACTTTGGCCATTTACCATGGTATTTTTAAAACGTATATGGTTAAAGAGCTCAGATCCCATTTTCAAAAGCACCCTGGGAATCAAAATGATTCTAATCCGAAATCAAATCTATTTCTGTATTTTTTTTTGTTTTTGAAGACTGCGTTCTCTAGAAAGATCAAAATGTGTGCAGAGTAAAGAATTTACTAACCAGAGTTTACTTTTTTGTATTTTCCAGCTGAGAGAGTTCTGCGATGGGTTTATGACCTGCAAACCCGGCTCATAAAGACTTTCTTCCAATAGAGAAGTCCAACAGCTCATGTAGAAGACTATTTCTTCTTCTAGGAAGTTCTGCAACACCTGTGTAGAGTTTTACACATCGAGACAAACCTGTCCCTCCTCCGTCCTATCATCCCCCTTCCTCACTCGATGTCGAGGTGTTCTGTATGCTCAGGTGTACCCTCGACGTGTGCGCACGCAGATCTGGTTCCGGCCGTGCTCCGTGTTGTAGAGACGGGGGCGAGGACCACGGCTCATGGTGCTGGCAAGGTCCTCCCGCAGTGCTCTGCCCGAGGTTCTCTGCTCGAGCAGCGCTCCTGGCAGCCGCAGCCTGCTCCGCACGACTTCAGTGGCACACTATTAGCCAGCGCGTGTATCTGCGTCCCTCCCTTGGGGGAGGAATATTTTGGTAATAAAACTCTTTTCGCTGAAATGCGAACCCAAGGGTTTAAAAACAAAGCTTCGTGTTGCAATCACACGCTGATAAAATGGCTGTTTCGGAAACTGCTACAATGTGGTGGAGCCTTAAATTACCGGAGTCGTTTCTGATGAGACTATTACACACGTAAATAAATTGTCGGAGAGAGCCGCTCGCCAGAAATTCTTCACGTCCAGACAGTAACTTCGTGAAGCCAAAATAACCAGTAGGTATTAATCAGTAGTTGAGGTCTGCAAATATTTGCTTGTTTCCATAGCGATCGGTAAGCCCACATACAAAAAAGTACCTTTTCCCACATACGTTATCATCACTTCCTAATAATATAATCACAAAACCATTTCTCAGGCAAGGCTGAGAGGAGAATAAACACCATTAATTAACAGATTTATAAACTAGTGGAGGAGGAGGTGGCAAATGAGGAATTGAGTGTAAAATGCGTGTATGAGCAGAAGATGATGGTTTGGGCCTTTTTCATTTCTCCAGGAAACTTCACAAACTCTTAATTATCTCGCAAAATACTATCTGTCTTTTTCCAAAAATAAAACTTCTGACAACTGTTCAAACCATGCCGCACTCTCACCCACAAAACACACATTTAAGTAAAAATATAAAACCACGGCTGCGAAGTGTCAGAGCAATTTATTTGAAGTAGAAAAGTGAGACTTTTGGCGCCGGTCTCAAAAACCAACCGCAAAGTTGCCTCCCAAAGAGGGATGCCGCGGAGCGGCTCGTCTGGAGCCACGGGGAATGCGGCGCGTTACAAAACAGGTTTTCCAACACTGGCGCAGGACTCGGGGTGACACGGCTTCTGTGTGGCCAAAGCCAGGTGCCAGAACGGGTGATCCTCACCAGGTCAGGCCCAGTACACAATATAGCATTATCTTAGGAGACCTTTGAGGCGGTTTGCTCCTTGGATGTGGCAATACATACCGAGCCACATAAACAGCGACACAAAATGAAGGAGTAAGTCTCAGCTGAAACAGTAACCCTTTTTCTTTTGTTTTAATGTAGACATTTCTATTAAAGAACTGAGAAAGAAAATATTTCAACACGCTCCTGCTGATGGAAGTTCAAATCAGAAGTGGCTGATTCATTTTTCAGTGTCTTTAAGTGTCCCATTTCATCTTTGGGAGGATGGAGCCCACATTCGACAGACAAGATGAACGTTAGGCAGCATTATTTAGACAAAGAAGACCCAGACCAGGTGGATTTTAAAAACTGAAGACAGTATCTACACAAGTGGACCTCCAAATGTCTATTCATAGTGGCTTATTATGGGTAGGCATCACCCCAGCTCCTTGGGGGAGTCCTCTGAGGGGACTGCCAACACTTGAGAACTAATGTGGTGTTGTTGGCAAGGTGATATCCCCGAGACATATGTGGAAATGAGAAATAATGGAGACCTATTATGTCATTCTAAGTCATTTCCATCAACAAGGAGAACTGCCACAAGCTGATGAACTCAGGGAGTCCCCTCAGTGACACCCACCGAGCGATGAACACAAATCCCCTTCTCCTCATTTCCTAACTCCACAGGGGCAAGGTCTACCTTTTACCCCAACCTCGTGATGGGATTTGACTCCAAACCTTAGCAATAAATATCACTAGACCGTTGTGCTATTTATTGCCGACTACATTTTGGGTGAGTAGAAAGCCTGTATCTGAAACGAATCACTCTCCAAAGAAAAAAGGCATTAAAATGATTTTAAAAAATAAGTAAGTGGTTCTTTGTGGAAGTACTGTAAGACAAAAACACAACTTGAAAATGTACTTGATAAAAGCCGCTGAAAAAAATCAACAGAAAAAAAAAGGTGTTTGGAAAAAGGCTACTGACTTTTAAAAAAACTACTCTGTCTGTAATTATATAATGTATTTTACAGGGGGTTCTATAAATAAATAACCCCCCCAACTCCTAAAATCTAGCTTTTTTCCCAAGGCTGAGATAAAGAATAGGCATCCCGACCTTCAGCGGTACATCGCACTTTCCAAAATGTTGTGAATATTTTTAAACTGTTTCCAGATTTCGGCAGCAGCCCAGCCCAGCGCGGACAGCTGAGCGGGCATGCCACCTCCTGCGTAGCTTCTCACCTCGAGCTGCTCTTCCAGAGACCTTGGGGTGCTTCACAAGCGCAGGCACCAATGTCGGTGTCTTTCCAAAGGGAAAAGAAGGCAAAGAGTTTACATAACTGATGAATGGAAGACATGAAAAGACAAGCAGATCCCGCCCGTTTGGTTATGCTATCTTTACCCTCAAATATTCCGTAGAGTAAGAGGATGTCGTAGCCAGTCTGGCATCCTGCAAAATCCCCAGTCGAGATCAACACCACCTTGTGCTGGGCACAGTGGAAAGGTGAAGGAAGACATTATGATTTCAGCCAAATCCCTTCGCCTAAACAGCCACAAGATGAAAGAAACTCACGTGGCAAGACGGCAGTTGAACACCAAGCCCTGAACCTCAAGTCACCCCTGAGCCATCAAGCCCCACAGCTCTTGTGTTAGGAGCTGGGTGATGGTCGAAACAGTCTGCAGGGATCTGAATCAGACACTCATCAACACCAGCACGCGATGAAAAACCTCTCTGCTCCTACCAGCCTTCCCACCAACACAGGGCAAGAACCACTCCACGCAGGAACAGTCAGCCGCCAGCCCCCTGCCTCTGGGCGGGAGGAGAAATTCATCTCCAGGACGCACTGCTGCATCCTTAGCTGCAACGGCAGTGAGATATTAGAGCAAAGAGTGGCACAGGGGAAAAAAAAGAGACTGCTCGAATCCTAAGCAACTGGCTTTTAGGAGGTTTACTATTTTCTTTTCAAACTGCTGTGATTTCAACGCTGGTGGCGGTGCCAGATCGGTAGCCCTGGAGACTGCAGCCTGCCCAGGGGATAGGCACCGCATGGCGCGCAGCGTCGCTAGCTCCCACTACCCTTGTCAATAGACTTCAAACCTAACCTGCAGGGACTGCGCACAGACAGCTAGGACAAACTCAGCCCTGGCTGGCCCTCTTCTCTTCCCTGGCGCCGGCGGAGGCCGCTGAAAAGGGCCCCTGGGGCAGCGGAGGGCTGTTGATGGGGGCACGCCGACGAGCGGCGTGGAGGCGGCTGGACATCCAGCACCCCCGGCCGATGCGTGCGCCTGAAGGGCAGCTCCGACTGCCACTTGTCAGCTTCTTGAAGAGGAGCAATATGTAAAGCCCTCTTGCTTCCCTGGTGAACAGACACCTAGGCTTAGGGTTTTTAGAATACATTTTAGGATTTCTGCCACTCCGGCGACATTATGTTCTACTCCGAAAGGAGGCGAGTGGTGTCGATGTCCCCTCGCACCGGAGCGCCCATGGCAGCTGGATCGCTAGCAGCAGCTCTTGCTGATTAATAACATATTACCATCTGTAAAAAGAATTGAACACATATATGGGCTGCAACATTTAGCAATCTCAAATGACATCTGAGTAATGTTGATTTTGTTTAGATGACAACCTCATTATGGTGCATAATTGGAAAGCAATCTCCCAGTAAACACTGGGTTAAAAACTACTGGAAGATTCTTGTTCCTCTCATTATTAATTAGCATGTGTCCACTCCGCCAGATCCGGAGCCCAAACTTCATTTGTTATGTTCAGCCAAATGCATGAATAGCTTTTGAGTAATTATTTTCCAACATCATCTAATACCTCTCTGCACATCAATTAAAAATCCTCTTAACAAGGAACTGCATTTTGTTTGAGATCAAATGCCTAGTCCAAAGCTGTATCAATCATGTAGAGCTAATTAGTGGGTCTGCTTTATATCATTTGTTTTACTTTATTATTCTATTATACACTTCCTAATGAAACCAATTGAACAATTTTAAGATCTTTGTTCAATTAATTGAAGGCTTAAAGGCCAGCTACCTAGGCAGGCTTTTTCTGCTTTAAAAAGCATGCATGTAAGGGGAAAAAAAAGTCCCTGCATGTTTTATATCTATTTGTTTTATGTGGTAAATGCTCTACAGCTGTTTTTAAAGGTTTATCACTACTTTTATATTGCTTGCAAATAACTCATGGCTCACCAGACCCTTGAAGCCCTTTGTTCACAGTCAGGCAATGATGAATAAAAGGGATGAAACGATGGGAGAAGGATCTGTGGGAGCTGATCTTGAGACCAGAGCTGCCAGGTCCCCTAAATTACCGATGGATGCTGACATTTTCTGACACAGTTGCACAGTGTTCTTCCTTATTGCAAAAAAAGAGAAGCTCTGAAAAGGATGGTCAGGGTAAATACTTGCTATGGGAAAATTGTCTAATTCCTTAATATTAGAAAAACAGTGGCTCAGATGTTATGTGAGGGTCCAAAACAGTTAATACCATCTCAACTCTCACCTAACGGTATTTTGGCAGAAGCCAGTGTGGTTACACCTCTGGGTTTCAGCGTATGAATAGATAGATGCATTTGTTTCATTTTGGTCATCCAGAGGGACCTCGGCAGGTGAACCTCATGGAGTTCAACAAGGCCAAGTGGAAGATCCTGCACGTGGGTCGGGGCAGTCCCAAGCACAACTCCAGGCTGGGCAGAGAATGGATGGAGAGCAGCCCTGAGGAGAAGGACCCTGGGGTGCTGGTTGATGAGAAGCTCACCATGAGCCGGCAGTGTGCGCTGGCAGCCCAGAAAGCCCCCCGTGTCCTGGGCTGCATCCAAACCAGTGTGGCCAGCAGGGCGAGGGAGGAGATTCTGCCCCTCTGCCCCGCTCTGCTGAGACCCTCCTGCAGTGCAGCTCGGTCTGCTCAGGAACGATTTGGAGAAGCAAGGTGGGTTCTGGCGTCACGTTCTGCCGCTCTCAGCGGCTGTAGGGTTACTTCACACAGTAAGTTTTATTAGCCTGAATTTTTCAGAATGGAGACAAATCTATAAGCAATGAAACAACATAAAGCATCCACTCACACACAAAATACCCACAGCATCTACATTCTCAAGGTGTAGAAACATTCTGGCCACCAAACACTATTTTTACCCCTTCCATACTAATTTGAAATTGTCAGAACTGCCTAACTCCCAAAATATTTATATAGGACATATCATATGTCACAAAGCATATCTTAATTAATGTACAATCAGGGTACTTAATGCTGGTAAAGTAGAACTAATTTTCTCCAGCTAGCTTGTCTAAATGGTCCCCTATGCAGCAAAAGTGAATGCATTTTAACTAAATAAAACTGACAAATCAGCAGATGCTTAGGGGCTTACAGCAAATGGACTGTGTTTCCTTTTTCATATGGGGAAGAAGGGTAAAAATAAGAATGACTTTCACATGCCGTCAGATTGCTTTGGAGAAATCAAGGAATAGTATAGAAGCATTTGAGCAGAGGGAATTCAGATTTAGACCTCCAGAAATCTGGGTTTCAGAGCTGAATTTCTGCTTCTTTTTAATATCAAAAAAATTCCTTGCATTCATTACAGGCTGAATTTAAAGACACATGTCCCGCAGAAAAGCGCCACGCTCCCGTCTGCTTTCACACCTAGGCAACTTCCACTCCTTCAGCAGGAGCCCCCTGCACATCCCCGGCTGTCAGGAGCGCAAGGAGCCCAGGCGAGCGTCGGGTGGGATCTGCCCACCTGCCCCGAAGGGCACAGCCTGACATGCACATAATGATATTTGTCAAGGATCAGGAAGGTCTTGGTCCTGCTGCAGCTAAGGATGCTGCACCCCATCTCACATCCCAGCCTGGCCCACCGCTGCCCTGGGAAACCATCACCATCCCCACCATCATCACCGTCACGCGTGGGGAGTGGCAGGTGGTGGGTACACTTTGCACTGATGTCCCCCAGCCTCCCGGGGGTTTGGGGAGGTCCCTGGGGGGGACGTTAGTGCGGTGACTCTGCCCATACTCAGTGAGGCTGTCACAGCTCCTAATTTTTTCCCTAAGGGCGTGTCACTTTGCTTTACCTGATTATTTCATTGATGTGTACAGGTTTACTCCTATTTTAGCGTGCCCTCAGGGAGACCCGGCAGCCACTGACCAGTGGCGCAGAAGCGGGAAGGACACAGGTACCTACTGCAACGGTCTCACCTGCGGTTTGGACAGGCTGAACGTGTGACAAGAGCTCACGGGTGGATGGTGGGGATCCCAGACCCAACGCAACACCCAACACTGCGTGAAGACTTGGTCTCTGTAGTCAGTGGCTGATTTATCCTCCCCAGACAGCTCCACCGCAGCATTTCAGCGATAGCTTTCAACGCTCGCTTCTGCCTGGGGAGGAGGGTCCCATGGGCAAGGCCCTGGGGGTGGCCCCTGGTGCCCCCTTTGCTGTGCCGCTGGAGGGACACACACGCCTCTTCACGGGCAGCACAGCAGCTCAGCGCTGGCGCCAGCCTCAGCACCACGTCTCCTGGGCTGAGCTCCTCACGGTACCCACAGTGGCTGCTAAAAGCACCTGAGTAGTGTAAAAAGTCCAAAAGGAGGGAGAGGGAACACAACACTTCCGGATGCTCGAAGAAAATGGGAGAAACTAAACATAAAGAAATCCCAAAAGGAGTGGCAGAAAATTACTATGAATATTTATGGATTCTCTGTGAATAATAAGTGGATGCAGGTTCAATATTTTATTGTACAAACAGGTTTTACTTAGTTAAATCTGTAACAGATGTTCCGAAACTGCACCGAAGTGCATCCCGGCTCTGCGGGCACTGCGGCTCTCCTGGAGGAAGCGCCGGTGGGTGCAGCCCCTCGGACGCGGGTGCCCACCAGCGCAGCGGAGACGTTTGATGTCCGTTCCCCAGGTGTGAAGGGCTTTTGGTGTCAAGACATTTGGGAGCCATTAAGATTCCTCACTGGTGCACAGCCTGTTTTCTGTTTCTCCTCGTTCGTGAGGGGAAGCGGGGGGAAGCATCCTTTTCGGATTATCCGAGCATCCTGTTTGGAAAGCTCTTGCCAGAAAGAGCAGCTACATTTCCCATGCAGCTACGAAACAAAACCAGACGCACAAAAACCCCAAGACCTCTTGGTGTCAAAAGAGAACTGTGCTTCCTTGTCGTTGGGGCCTCGGTCATTTCTAGGCTTAAGAAGAGTCACGGGAAAAATTGCCTGTAATTAGGTGAGTGCTAAACTGATGTGAGTGGGAGGAAACGCAGAAAAAGGGGTTAAGACTGTTTTGAAATCCTGCGCCATGTAATTATCTTCGTTGGGTGACAGAAACAGCCCTTCCGATGGCGTAGATCATTTTCCCACGCTGACTTCAGCCAGAGGCACGCTGGTTTACGTGTCCGATTGCCTCCGGGTAGAAAATAAGGTGCAGAGCATCAGGTTCATGAAGATTTTGAGTGGTCACTTGTAAGGGACATGTGGCACCCCATCAGTCGGCTGGCAGCCTCACGTGTCTGAAGGTGCACGACAGTGATTCGGTCAGCAGCATCAGCTCTGTGCTTGCAAAATAATTCGTGTCACAAGCTAGATGACACGAGTGACTTAGGCACAACTTGGAGCTGGACTTTCCCAGCTCCATCCGTTCAGAATGACGCATTCCTGCTCAGCTGCTGCCGGGACGTGGCACTGCTGGAGCCTTCCTGGTGCTGAGTTTCCCCTGGTAATGGTGTGGCAATGAAATTTCATCTGTTGGAGAGCTACCAAAACCTTGGTGTGTCTTGGATCGCGCCTCCACCTTGATGGGATCCCCGAAGCAGATGTTCTGCCCCTAAGGCAGCCCAACCAAGCTGAACTGTGTACTGAACAGGCATGATCCTGAAAAGCCACAGACATATCCCCCGAGTCTGAAATGTGGCAGCCTCAGATCCCTCTTCTGCCCTGGGCGAGTGGAAGGCCCGCTTGCTAGCCCACAGGACGTTCGCAGTCCTTCAGGCTCTTCTACCCCAAGCTGCAAGAAACACAGAAATATTTCTGGGACCCCCAGTGCGATGTGGTTTTCCCACCCTGCAAGTGTCAAGTGCTGAGGGTCACTCTGCGTTCAACCCTGTCAATTAACCGATCTGTGCGAGGCGGGACGGCTCTATCAGAGGAGGCTATGGCTGTCCCGGCGTCGCCGCGCAAACCTGTCCATAGGCTTTGCCGTGACCCAGCTTGGTGCAATCAGAAGTGCACGTTAGCTGGACCATGCAGCTACGCAGCTTCTGTTCCCTACCCGAGCTCCTTAGGCTTTGTTCAAGTAGCTGTGCCCACGTTGCACCTGTGTTTTCCCATTTTTCCCCAAGGATTTGGATCCGTATCCCTCTCTCCTCAGGCAGGGATGGGGTTGAACCTCCCCGGCTGTCTGCACCTGAGCAGTGACGGCTTCCCGTTCTCGACTCCTTGCTACGGTCAGAGATGGACTGCAAGAACATCAGCTGGTCTCCCCGTCTGCCCCCAATCAGTTATGACTTGTGAAGATAGATATAATCCACTCGGCGCTGCTGTCATGGAGCTGGGGTGGGAACTCCGTAATGAGATTAGGTTCAGCAGCCTACTCACACACTTGGAGCTACACATGCCCTTCTACTTTCACATATGTTTAAAGTTCACTGGCAACCAACGTGCAATGTGCCTTTGCTTACATAAACATCCCTAAGATTAAAATCCTAAATCAAGGTTACTGCACATGTGTGCGTGTTTGTTGGCTGAAAGATTTTACAAGCTCTGATGGCCAAGTTACAATCCGAGCATGCAAGATCTACAGGACGGATTTGCAAATAGCTGTGGAAAAAAGGAACGTGCAAGCTTCATTGGCAAAGCCAATGGTGCTTGTTAGGTGCCCCAGGTGAGCACGGAGGGAGCTGCGACGTCGGTGGACACAGAAGTGATGGGAAAAACTCCAAGGGGAGGAAAGCTAGCCTTGGAAATAGAGCAAACACAGAACGAGTACATGCGGCGACTTGAAAAAAAAAATAAAGTCTAAAAAAATAGATACAACGTGCCTAAAGACCTGAGCTGAAACTCCCCTTTGCCGTGAGGATTGTTATTCAGCCTGCAGAACATTTAAGTCACATTTACGGTCTCAGAATAGGGCTTAAGTAGGACATAAGTGTTCATAACCTTGTGCTGGCCACAGCGCAGGGATGTTTTCAGCTCAAGTGAACATTGAATTCTTGCTTCAACTCGATGAAATCCTCTTGGCATTGAGCCTCGATCAAGGTTTGGCAAGAGCACGGTAGCTACAGCCAGCGCGCGGGAGCCGGAGACTGCCCTTGCTGAAACAAAATGGAGAGCACAAGTGCTCTCCCGGGCGAACGCGTCCTTTACACGTTTCGGGGCCTGAATAAAAACTGGCCGTACAAATACGCCTCTGTTTTCTCAAGCTCCCCCCCCCACTCTGTAAGCACTGTAAATTCAGATTATTTGAAAGCAAATGCTCCCCTGTCCTCGCATTGTTTCTCACGGACATCAGCTTGCGGTGTCGTTACAATTAATACGTACAAAGATGAAGTGACAGTTCCCCCCTCCGCCCTCGGCCGCGGTTCACACGGGCCAAGATCTTCTCCTTCTCCTCGGCCAGAACATAAGAGGACGGCCATCTGGAAATTAATTTTGAACAAAGTGTAAAGAGAGAATATTTTTTTGTGATCTAATTCTTTAGGTAAGATTATTTAATTTATTTATACAAAGAAACGAATATGGAGACAGATGCAAAGCAGAACTTGAGAGGCAGAGAGCACATTGTTCTGTTCTTCTGCAAAGAGCCAATTATTCTCCTTTAAGTCCTTTAGTTTCAGGGGCTGACTGAGTAGTTTAAGGGATAAAAGTATTAGCCTTTCATCTGTAGGATTCAAGTGACAGTCCTCAAGGCAGACCAAAGCAAAATGAAGTGGGTTGTCTTATTTTGCTTCTTAATGTATTATTATATAATGGTATTATTAAACATTAGTGAATAGAGAATTAAAACTTGCAGCACTGACAGCTGATTAATTTTTTTTAAAGCAAAAAATTTCACTCGTCATCAAAAATATAAATGAAATCTTTTAAGGCAACTTTCAAGGAAAGCACAATGGCTGCTGTTTTCTGGAACTATAATATTCCTGTCTGCAATACTGTAATCAGGGTGTGTTTCCTTTCAGCTACGGAACAAAATACAGATTTCAGCCTTTGAGAAATAGGGAGGGCAAGAAGAGGAAGAAGAAGGAGAAAGGCTTGCTCCATCATCACTGGAAAGCTTCAATTTCCAGAAGCTTGGTGTGTTGCTGGGCTCACCTTCTTTGTCACCCTCAGGCTGTCTCCGCACTGGGTGCCACAATATTTACCTTCCTCCCGCTAGCACTGGCTAACTAACATGTCCATTTTGGCTCATTTCAATCCACTTTTGCTTTAAAACCTTGAACTTGGGTGAAAAATGGGACCTTAAACTTGTAGCGCTGGGGTACATTCCTCTAATTCCCTTTGGCTGTCATCACTGAGTGAAGAATAAATGCCGTAGCTGTGCTAAGGCGCACTTGTAGCAGCAAACAGCGTCTACACATGCGGGTCAGGAACAACAAATATATATTGCAGGGCCAGGATGCTGGAGGTAACCCCGTAGGCAGGAGCCCTCCTGCCTCCCCCTGCCCCGCTCTGATGGGGCCACCACCAAGGGAGGTGGAAGGGGGACCAGAGTGCCCCAAGAGCCGTGTGATGGCCCCGCAGGACACGGGGCAGCCGGGAGAGCTGGGGGCGGCTGCTGGCCGCCGGCCGGGAGCCGCGCTCTGTGAGGGAGCTCAACATGCCCCGGGGCAGGATAACTTCCAAATAGCTCTTCTGGAGGACATCTGATGAAGGAAATGTGGGGTTTCCTCCTGCTGAGGATGGAGCTTTCTGCAGACTAGGAGTAGTCGTAGGGCTGTTCTGCTCTTGACCTGCAGGACGGCCAGGAGCCCTTTCCATCTTGTCTTGCTTTTTCACTTATTCACCTGAAATAGAGGTAATTTGAGGCCCAGCCTGGCTGGGCTGGGTCTCCTGCCCCACAGAACCATCACGGCAGGGCCAAGGAGCTACCGAACGCCTGGCAGCACCCGTCTGCCCCGGCAGAGCCCAGCGCTGACCCGCAGCTGAGCCCCTGCGCCCCGGCAGCCCGCAGTGCATCCACACTTGTGTACAGGGTGATAGGCAGCGTCAGGAGTAATAGAGAAGAATGGCTACACGAGCCCAAATAGGAGAACCCTAGAAACTTTCCATCATGTCAGCAGTTTTCTGTCATGTCCTAATAGGTTCATTTGAGTAATTTTGTTTTCACTAATAGGATACAATGAATAATATAATCATATCAGGAAGTTTTTAAATTATATTAGGAAAAATGAATATTGGAATGACAGAATAGAAATATGAGGCCAAAAAGAATGCAGGTAAAAAAGAGATATTTTGGGACCTGATTCTATTAGATATTCCTGTGGCATTAGTCATGGGAATGGTATTACTGTCCCCGCCACTGCGTTTGATGCACAGCCCGTAGTTATCAGGGAATGGCAGACATCTTCATCATCCCGGTATGTTTATATGTTGGGAAAGGAACGTGTCTTCCTGGCTCATATATGTTTTCCCCAATAATGTCCTTATTAGCCTTCCGTCTGCTCACACTGCAGTAACCGGCTGACTGCAGCAATATGTTTTCATTAAGAACCGAAGGCGAAACGCGGAGGCAGACACCCCGCTCCTGCCCAGCGTGCCAGCCACCAGCCAGGGACGCAGCGCGGCCGGGCGGCGGGGCGGGGCGGGACGGGACGGCACCGCGTGGGGCGGAGAGGGAACCGCCGACGGGCACATCTACCTCCTCTCCTCGGCTGTCTCTCATCACAACAGTTCTTTTAGCAGCTAAAGCAATAAACACGCCACTAAAAACCACACGAAGCCAAGAGGTTTCCCTGTCTTTCCCCAGGTCGGCCCCCAGGAGATGCTGGTTTACTGGTGACAGGCACCCAGGCCAGCTCGGGCAGGAGGACACTCTCCCTCGCAACAGCCTCGCAGACACCTTCGGGGGAGCAAAGTGAACTTTTCAGGTGAGGTAATTTGCCTTTTCCTTGCTAGCTTGATTGCAAAACAGAGACAGATTTCCTAGCCGCGCAAAAGGAACCCTCGGGGCTGCCCGGCCCTGCAAACCCGCGTGGGAATGGGGCTTTATTGAGCGGTACCACCTCAAACCACAGTGTTTCCCAGAGGGAATGTCTGACCGCAGCCCTGCTTAGAGTTGGAATGGCCCTAATTCAGTTGAACTCACCTCACGTTGCAGAAAATCAAGCTCTCTCAGACGAAGGTCACTTTAATTCCAAATGCACATGTTTCTACAACGGCTTAATTTAACTAACTCATTATAAATTCACACCTTCTACTAATTCCTATTAACTTTCCCACATGATCTGGAATGGAAAGTCTTGAAAATTGTCATCAAATACAAAAAACCCACCACTGCCCCCCTGCCCCCCACCTCCCCAGTCCTTAAGTAAGAGGTTTCTAAAGCGGTGCCCTCGTTTCTCCACCGCGTTTCTGGTCTGTATTCCCCCGGGGAGAAAATATCGGCCAGATCACGTGGCACCGGTGTCAGCCTGCTGACTCCACAGAACTGTAATGATTTTCATCCATCTCCGGGAGCCTTGAACAAGCCGTAGAAACATCCTGGCACGATACACCTGTCCCTGGGACAGGTACCGCAAAATAATTGCTCGGTCCTTCCCGCTCCGCTTCCAGATGCTGCACGAGGGCTGCTAATAAAGATGCATGGCTTTTATGTCACCCGTCTGGGTTCCCGGAGCAGGTACGGGGCCCCGCTCGCCGCCGAGGCAGATGGGGGTCTACACGCTTACACCAGAGGCGATCGGCTGAACGGGGGACGCTGTAAAAGCACCCAGTTTTCTGTCCGCAACAAGGAGCCTATCCATCCGCCTCCGCGGTGGCGCGTGTGAACCCTTCAAGCAGCCGCGGCCCCTGCGTTCATGGATCGGGGATGAGCCCAGGCCAGAGGTGCGTGCTCCCCACTGCTGCAGGCCAGTGGCCCTGGGCGGTGCCAGCGGGCCCATACGCAGGTGCCGAGACCGAGGACGAGCTCTAGGCTGCACGAGCTGGGAGCGCTGGGTGGAAACAGGTCGGGAAGACCATACTTACATATAAAGTGGGGTTTTTTTTTCCTGGTAGCAAAGGCAGCATAAAGACATAAAAGCAGCCAGCATGCGTGCTGCTGGAATGACATTGTGATAATGACACTTTTCCCCAATTTTAAAACAGGTTGGAGTGTTATCATAGTCTTTGCAGCAGCAACGCGGTGCCTCCTGCCTATCAGTCTCAAAGGAAGTGCAACATGTCTGCGAGATGCTGTTAGAAACTGGAAGTAAGACCTCAATGCATTGTCACGGGTGATTTGGGGGAGCCCAACAAGCCATGGCATTTACTAATAACGCCCTTACGCGCCCACGCCCCGGAGAGGACAATGTTAATTTAGGGAAATGCTTTTGGTCCTGGAGATCACTGTGTTTTAGCAGTCATCGTGCAATTCCTGTGCCATCAGACATGGTTTGGTGGGTCTGGCACCTCGCCGAGCAGCAGGATGCAGTTCACTGTCATCATCTCCCCTCTCTCTGAGTGAAAGCCCTGAGCCACGGAGCCATCTCCAAGGGCTCTGTGAGAAAAGGAATGCCTGGGTCTTGCTTCTGGGAAATGTCAAGGGATGCACCGAGATTCTTTGAAAATGGTTCAGTTGGGAAAAATTCACTGGGGCAGAAACAAGGGAAGATGATTCAAGACATCGAGCACTCAGCCAGATCCTCCTCAGAAATGCAGCCAATGCTGCCATCAAACATCACCTCCACCTTTTGGTTTTCTGCTGACTGAGCCACCACGAAGGTGCTGCAGAGCCTTGCAGCAGGAACTCAACAGCGGAGAACTAATTTGACCCCCAAAAACTTAATTTTTGACCCAACTGGAGCTTCCTGTGCCTCACCATGAGACCTGACTGCTCACAAGTATATGTACAGCCACCACACGGGGAAACGCAACATCCATTGGGACCTACAGGAAAGCTGGCGAGGGGCTGTTTCTTAGGGAGTGTAGTGATAGGACAAGGGGTGATGGGTTTAAACTAAAAGAGGGGGGACTTAGATCGGACATTAGAAAGAAATTCTTTACTGTGAGGGTGCTGAGGCCCTGGCACAGGGTGCCCAGACAAGTTGTGGAGGCCCCATCCCTGGCAGTGTCCAAGGCCAGGTTGGATGGGGCTTTGGGCAGTTGAAACTAGATGATCCGTGTGGTCCCTTCCATCCCAAACCATCCTATGATTCTATCCTATGATCCAAAGTTAGGTGGAAACGGAGCTGGGGGTTGTGAAGCAGCAAAGGCACGGCGTGTTTCTGCAGCTTTGGAGACGTTACCTCTGAGGGGTGGGCGGTACGGGCACGACACTGCCGAGCCCCGGTACCGCGTTTTGCCATTTCTGCACGGTATTATCATTTATTTTTACCTAGGTATTTTACTGTGGGGTATTTACAGCATTTCTTCACAATCAAACATGCATTGCTAGGGGAAGAAAGGGAGAGTCTCGCAGCATCTTCCAGCTCTTCACAGGGACGTGGGTATCGGAGGGATTAGGGTAGTTTTAGCCATATGCCCAGCGCACACTGCTACACGCAGCACTTCAAACTCCTAATTTCACAAAATCTCCGTATTACCAGTTCAAGATTTTTGAGCAACCGACAGATTTTCCTAGATTGTTGCCCAGAGCTGTTAATCCCACATTTCATCCTTTCCTGCTTTTCCTTTTTTTTTTTCAGAGGTTCAGAAATGTAATCCTAATCTAATCCTGACGCTGGAAACCACGGAGAATGGTGGAGGGGCAGGGTGCCGATGGCCAGGTCAGAAACGGGACGCTCTCCGCCTCGTGCCAGCACTAACGCTGCTGAAATGGTGCGTTTATTATAAAAGACTTTTCTTTTTATTATTAAGATTATAGTATTATAATCTTTATTATAATAATTTATTTATTATTAGAAATTATTTATTATAAAAGACGGGAGATTTGAGGGACTGTCGCTGCTGGATTTATTACCCAAAACCGGTGGGAAAGGAGGGCAGAGACACACCGCAGCTACACAGCCCTGTTCAGGCCTCTAAAATAAAGAGCAAGAAAAAAAATCTGGGAAAATCCAAACTGAGGTTCAGGTCTCAGCTTACATAATTGTCCTTTTTTATTAGTACAACAGTACGGTTTCGGGACAGGGCGCCAGAAGTAACTCTGAATTTCTGTGCTGTATTGGATTAATTGTGAGTGTAAGACACTTAACGCTCCCGTAACTGACAGCGGCTCGAGGGGTCTGCGTCTTGGGGGGGCTTTTTCATTTCAACCGAGAGAATGAGGGGGGAATCACTAAGAGCTCATTCAGAAAAAATGCCGCTCTCGCTTGTCTCCTTGTCTCGCGCTGTTGGTTTTACAGCCGAGGGAAGGTCCCTGCCTGCTCCGAGCTCTCGCGCACAGCGCACTACCCCACGCTGGCACCATCACGTCCCTGGCAGGTCGGGGAGCCCGAGCTGGCCGCTGCACGCCCAGGCAGGCAGCGAGGGCTCTCTCGGGGCGCACGCTCGGACCTCGGACGCGGCTTGGCGTGCTCAGCCGAGCACCCTGCTCAGGGCAAGTCCTGGCTCTTGGCAGGATGCGGCCTGAGCACCCCCCACGGGCCCCGTGGCTCTTTATGTCAAAGGGGTTTTAGACTGTTTGATGTCCAGCGGCTATTTCTGAAATCTTTTCACATCATCTGCGCGGGTCATGAACTTTCCTGTGCTGGGTACCAGTGCCTGGCGCAAGCCCCACACAGGTGAGGTTCCTCTCTCGTAGCATAAAGGCGAGAACAATTTATTCCTCGGTCCCTGTACCCGTCTGTTGACACAACTGCATCCACGACTGGAAGGAGGACAACAGCTTTGCTGTGAAGCTGAAAGGTGAGGGGACAACTTGGATTCATGGACACGCATCACTGATCTGGACTGATGCCAACGTAAATATTATCGGTCCCCCTGGGTCTGACATACTCCGAATATTCCAAGAACTTTCACTCTCCTTCTAACCCACTGCATCTGCCCTTTTCACGGAAGAGCCCGTCTTGGCTGGGGAGAGCGCGCCCCACAAATACATCAAGATTGGGAGTGGATGCCTACGGAAAACAGAACACATCCTTCCTAATTCATTCAGCTTAAAAATTTCTCAGTCTTTGACTGTAGTTGTGTTCATGCGAATTCCCTGCCTGGCTGTTTACAGGGAAGTGTGTGATCCCCGCGCTGCACCGGAGTAACCCCGTTAGCTCCACGTACACTTGCATTTCCTCTCCTCCCGCTGCCAGCACAGCTTCTGCGTGTACTTGGCTCCATCGTGTTTCACTTGAAGTAGAGGAACCAAAATACAATCTCGTTTGCCGTCCAGCTGCAGTCTGCCGAGATAATACACTGCTGGCTCGGTTTCTAGGACAAAACATTTTTTCATGTTTATTTTTATATTTAAGAAAAAAGAAAAAGCTTTCAAACTTTTCAGTGCTTATTTAGACTGCAAGTTATTAATGTTTGTCTCTTACTATTAGTCATTTAAGATCAGCCTTACGTGTTGATAAGGGGCTCGGTTTCTGGCTTTGGGATTTTTTTTACCAGAGAAAAAAAAATAGTGTATATTAGACACGGAAATCAGACATCCCAGGAGCAAGTAGAGCCAAACGCCAGACAGAGGAGCCCTAAGGTCTTAGCCTTCAACCCACTTATTAGAACCAGGATTTACTGTGACTTTGTGCAGCAGAGGATTAATGGAATGAATCACCTTACTTCCCCTTAAGATTTGCCTAGGCATGTGATTTGTGTCTGCTAAGCTGGTATAATGATGAACAATCCTTTTTATTAACGTGGTTAAAAATAGAAACTGCAGTAAGACCTTACATAAACTAGAAGTAACACGTGCCAACTCATGCCCAAATCCCCCAGTGAGCTGTTTCGCTCTACGAGATGTTGGCATCAAACAAGCGAGTTGACTATTTTGAGAAAACAGGAAAATACAGCACAGAGCTACTCGGGTGCTTCTCTCGAACGGCCGCGAGCACAAGGTCATGGCTTTCCTTCACGTGTTTGTCTCACAAGATAGTGTCACACTTGGGTGCGGCTGGGTGGGGGAGCATTGCGTGCACATGGGCACCAACACACGTCCACTTGCACACACACGTACACACAACACACACACTGCAGTGGCCTCTTGCTGGTAATGACCAGCGTTCCTAAGGAGCCGTGTGCGAGACCCAGATGCATCCAGATGGTGCACTGGAGCTGGGGACAGGTTTAGGACTTATTTGCGCCTTCTTTATTTGCACACTTTGAGATGCAGCCCAGGCCACCACTTCCCTGAGCATGAGCTGAACCTCTGTCGGTCAGGAGAGGTGGGTACCACCCCATGGAGCCCAACACAGTAACTCTAGTTCCCTCTTCTACACTGGTTTTGTAATCTCATCCCTTAAACTGTAGTTTCGCAGTCATCCTCTTCTCCTCTAGTATGATGATGACAGCTCTAATACACTAATGACTACTGCCTCTTTTTGACTATTTTTTGTGAGTTTTAAAGGGACACAAGATACCCTGGCACCTCCGTTTAGTCTGTAGCTAACTCTGATGCCTTGGAGTTCATCTCATGATGAAGAAACTCCTGCCACTGGTTCCTTGAGGAGCTGAGTCACAGTGTTTGATGTGTAATTGCTCTGGATGCTCTGGATAATTCCCCCTTGACTTGCAGTGAACGCTAACCCCTCTTTGTCCAAGACAAGATGGGATGGGGATCTTTAGGAATCACAGACCATGGAGAGTTGACTTGAGTCTGAAGAGCAATACCCAAATACTGTGTGCTGGAAGACCACTATGGGTGTAGCCTCCTGCGTGGCTGTCAGTGGTAGACTGGTAAACTGTCAGCTTCAGCCAGTGGTAGGCAAACCAGGAGCTTTTTGGGATGGAGCAGTTTCCACGTTGAGTCCCTGTTCTCGCTGGGTCACAGTGGGGACCAAACAGTCCCTGTGAGCAGGGTGAGGGTACGCAGGGTTGGACACAGCCCAGGATGGCTGAGTAGGGCCATGGGGATGGGGATGTCAGCTTGCGGCAGGGTGGGCTATGGTGGGGCTGCAGACGGTGCTCACCAAACCGGACCTCTCCAGGCACGCTGCTATGGGTCTGCCCACCATAGTCATTGCCAAAGAGCTTACATGGTCCGGGACAAATGTGAGACACCAGAGTCATGGCTTATAAATACTGATACTCCTGCTAAAGACTGCGGTATTTTGAGGACATCAATTGTGTTTTGGATCCAGTGGGGTAACTGAGGATCAGAGCACCTCCCATGGAGGCATGCCAGTGTTCCACTTGGGCTTTGGCACCTAAATTGTGCCTTCCCTAAAATAAAAGAGGCGGATAAAACAAAAGAGGGGGTTATGTCATGCGTAAAAGAAAACGTGCGCTACCCCGTAGAGATGAACACCAGGGAGAATACCCATCACTGGTGAAATACTTTTTGGAATGCTTCCTTACTGAGCTGTACTGCCTTACTGACGAGCTGTGACTGACTGAACCGACTCAGAAAAGCTTTCCCTTAAAAAGAAAAAAAATCAGAAAACTTGACAGCTTTTCCTTAAGTCTTGCCTGTTCTTAGTAAGTTTAAAGACCAAATTAGCAATGCAATCATGAGAAAAAGAATTGGAGACTTCTCCAAGCTGTCAAGTGCATTTTGCTGGATGATTAATTGGCAATGCTCCGGCCAACCCTTGGGTCCTGCTAAAGGCCATGCCCCTTGACTTGCACCTGCCACTGTGCGACTGATTGCAGAAAATGGATGTCTTCACTTTTTCTTGTCGGTTTTTTTTGTTTGTTTTTGTTGCAGCTGTTAAACTGCTTTAAGGAAATCTTATTTCTCTAGAACAGAAACTTGAACTTCTCTAATCTCAGGAGGATGAAATGAATGTAATTCTCTGTCTCAGACTGACTTATGGAAGCAATATTTTAGGATCTTTAGGAAAGCTGTGATAATTGGACATGATTTTGCATTCCTTGTATGTGAGCTTGAATGTTTCTTTGCTTTCATGCCTTCTCACAGCCTCTACAAGATGCCTTGTGACAGCAGACAGTAGGTGTCTGCCCTCAAAGGGCCAGACGCAGCCACCCAGCTCCTGCAGAGGAGCACCAGGCTCCGCAAGCGGGTTAGCGCAGCAGAGAGGTGGGAAGAGCCAAAGGACCAATTTCCTATTGCATGAAACTCTACTTTTGCTACTTAATTTTTAGAGAGAGAACAAGGGCAAAGGGGCAAACCCAATGTCAGATCATGCCAGGCGTGATTCACTAACGGCAAAAAATCGAGGGAAGGTGGCACGCAGGAGGAGTAAGTCCTAGGAGATCCCCCAGGAAATGCAAGCAATTCCAAAGACTTTATTTGGCCCATAAATATTTACTGAAATGTTCTGGGTGTGTAAGCGCTGTGTTCAGACTTGATGTCCTCAATAACAAGAAGATACTCCTGTTCCCTGTATTGTCGCTGGGCACAGTCCCGGGCTGCCTCTCACACACGGCAGGTCACCCCTGCAATGCCACGTTCCCTCCTTTTCTTCTGTAGCTTCAAGCCTGTCCCCAGATCCTGCCATGAGATGTGTAAAAAATGAGCCAAACAAAAGTAAAGAGATCACATGCAAACAAACCAGCCCAAATAATCCTGATATTTTCATTAAATAAAGGCAGCTGTTTCTACAGACAGCAAGCCAACAAAGCTTCAGTTACTGTCGTTATCTTCGTACCAACTGCCATGCAAAAGTGAAGAAAGAGATGGTACCTCCTCTCAAACTTGCAATCCAAGATCCTACTTCCACGACCTGATGGTGTATAAACGGACCCTGCCCTCAGAGGGGTTGTCTGGGAGCACCAAAAAGCAGTTGTTGGACTGGACATCAGTTACAGAAGTCCAATACACACCAAGAGCCCCAGCTCTCTCAGCCTTTCCTCAGACAAGAGATGCTCCAGTTCCCTCATCACCCTCAAAGCCCTCTGTTGGACTCTCTCCGGTAGTTCCCAGTCTGTCTGGAACTGGGAAGCCCAGCACTGGACACAGAACTCCAGCTGTGTCCTCGCCCGGGCAGAGCAGAGGGGGAGGAGAACCTCCCTCAACCTGCTGGCCACGCTGTTCTTCATGCAACCCAGGACACCATTGGTTTTCTTGGCCATGAGGGCACTGCTGGGCATGGAGAGCTTGTCATCCACCAATCGCTTACTGAGCCATATTTTAACATCTGAAAATACTGCTGGAAGAACTCAGTGTCAGGCTTAGGGTGATGGATGTGAAATAAATCTGTGCGGTGAACAGAAAAATGCGAGTCGACTCCGGCTCCGATTCCTCACACAAAGTAATTCCTGTGAGACACGTAGGGTGCAGCCCTAGCCTGCTTTCCTTCGGCTTCTCCTCCTGTTTCTCTGCCGAATTTTTACCTTGAATTTTTGCCTTGAGATGGCACGCCGAGCAGCAGTTTCCCAGCCTGGCCCTGGGGCCTGGGCCTGCCGGAGCGGGTCTTTCCGATGGCCCCCCCAGCAATGCCTGAAGGAGGTGGAGGACCTGGCCGTGCCAACTCCCGGTGCTTAAAACCACCTCCACAGCTCACGGCTGACGTAAAAACCGGGGGTGACTTCTCTGGTCAGCACTTCTCTCTCCCGTCGGTGAGGAGGGAAGGAGGGAAGGGCTGTTCGCTGGCTTTTTACTGCTCGGAAATGTTTCGCAGTATTTATTCCCGTGAGGCCCAGACACTTCTCGTTTACCCACTGGAACGCTAGATTCTCATGGAATACCAGGAGTGTGGAAGCTGGGACTTTAAGAACAGAATATTGTCAGACTTGCAATCAACTTGGAAGAGATGGAAACACTTACGCTCTATAAATAAACCCTCTGTAGAGCCCATATGCAGCTACTGTATTTTAAACCTCAGGAGAGACCGAGAAGGCAGTCCTGGGAAGTGTGAGCTGCTCATTAGCGCAGGAGCTGAGGGGAATGATAATTTCTGTGTTCTTTCCCTGCTGAGCCACCGCAGCCAACCCCCCGACCCAGGCTGGCTCCTCACACAGCGCCCAGCGTGCCGCGCGTGACAGCAGGTAGTTGTGACATCTCCCAAGATGAAAAGCTACGGGGAAATGCAACACCTTCTCCTCGGTTTGTGTATTTAATGTGAGGAGAGCACTCCAAAATGCTTTGCAAAGCCCAGGGAGAGAGGTAGGATGCTTTGATCATCCCAGACATAAATTGTCCCTTATCCTTATTTGCCCTTAATGGGAATTTTCTCAACAAATGTTTTTTTCCTCAGAAAATAGCAACTGAATTGCATAACATAGATGTGAGCCTATGAATGACTAACAGTACAAGTCGGCTCCTTTAGGGTCAAAGCACAAATAGCTGTCGCGGGAGCTGCAGCGGAGATAGCAGCTGGATCCAACGGCAGCTCTCCCTTTGTGCCAAAGAGCGAGAAGAACCCACAACATAAAGGCTGCATAATGCTTTTGTGGGGGTTAAGGTGTGGGCGGTGTCATTCCTGTACGTACCTCAAAAGCTCTTCCTCGGTTCGGAAGCGGCTGTGAGATCCTTTGGGAGAGGTGCCTCTGGCGAGACGTGCCAGCCAAGACAGCCCTCTGTTCCATAAACCGCTCCGAGATCACCGATAAGTTCCTATCAGCGAAGAGCACGTCCTCTTCCTCCCTCGCACGTGGGGCTGCATTTCACCCTCACCCACAGCAGAGCGCAACAAAGAGAGAAACAAATAATGGAGAAGTTAACGTTGGTCCTTTAAAAGTCAATTTCTGTGTGCATTTAACCATAAAAGCAACATCTGCTCCGCTAAATACAGGTGGTTTATATCCTTGTCATTAATTGGAGGGGACATTATGTCATCATACATCAACAGTTAAAGTTGGTTAAAGTGCCACTTATCTCAGGTGCTATCGTTAATCAGATCGCTTTCATCTGGGTGCCCACACCGCCTCTGCCAGCAGCTACCGCAGACCCCTCAAATGTTTTCCTTCGCCTTTTTTTTAACTGGTTTTGCATGAACGGCTCGGAAACCAGCCACAGGAGCGCAAGGCTCCGAGGGCCGCGGCCCTCCCTCAGGCGCAAAGCCCGCTGAGCACCGGTCCTTCTGAATGCGGCTTGCGGGGTCGGGGTAACTGCACCCCGGAGGCGCGAGAGGCCGTGCCCCGGCGCGGCAGCCGCCCCTCCCGCCTTCCGACCGTCCCTGAAACCTCCTCCAGTGCCACCGTCCGCGGGACCCCGGCGTGCACCCCTTCCCCGGGACCGGCCGCGGCTCACCGCAGCGCCCCAGATGTGTCCCAGTGCCTCCGTCCCCAGGACGCGAAGCAGGGGAAGAATTGTTATAACATATCGCGCCCCGCTATCGGTAGCGTCTCTGCGGGTCCTGAGGAGCGCGTGCGGAGGAGCCCATTAGCGGGGCTGAACTGCCCGAGAATTGTAAGTTAAACAAATTGAGTGTGACATAAAAAAGTAAAGTATTGAATGGATTTTCTTTCCGAGAATTACACGAAGTCAAGTATCTTATTAAGTTCAAGAGAATTACATTTTACATGCTTCAGCGAGAGACACGGACCCTTTAGAAAATAATAATGAACTGCTGCTTTTTTTTTTTGCATTCATTTACATACCTTTGATAAATTACTGTAACCAGATTAGGGAGATAAAATAACTAGTCTATTAATTACAATGATTATTATTTAATAGAAAATGGGATTCTGGGCAACGTGTATGGTACAAGGAAAGCTTAGCAATGCATTATATGGATGTGGTATTTTATCTTAAAGAGTAAGATAAGTGTCCGGCTCTTTCTGCAATCTAAAGAATATGTTCATTACCTGTGCAAGATTTATAAGTATAATTGAGTGTAATATTTTAAAACTATTTGCCTTATTTCGCCGTACAAGGAGGACAAGGCAGAGCTGCTTCTTTAATTAAACTGTGTAAATTCCTTCATGAAGTTATCTACCAAGGGGGCCATTTGTAAGGAAATTACTTTTTTATTTTAAAAGTTTGCAAGAGGATACAATTAGAGTCGTGCTTGAGCTCCACTGGGTGTGTGGTGTGCAGTTACCTACATGTGTCTTTCCATTTTACGTACGTTTTCTGCAAATCCTATTACTAATGCCTGTGTGTGTGTATAGACACACATTAAATCCACACATACATATTTATATATGTACATGCGCACCTAAACCCACAGATCCTGGCATGGGATAAATCACAAGCGACGTCAGACGTTTCTAAGCTAAGACTGGTCATCAGAGACTTGTTGTGATTAACGCCACCTCAAAACCGAGCAAACCCAGCTGGATCACGGAGAAGCTCTACAGTAGTTCAAGAGCATCTCCCGTCAGACACCGGGAAGGTACGAGAAAGAGACGGAGGCACTGATAAGCAACGTGAATACACGAGTTGTCATCAGCTCATTTAATTAAAGACATTTAAATAAACTATCCCTTCTACCCTTTCAGGCCTTGTCACTAGGTAGGCATGGCACAAAAGCAGCCCCTAGGAGCTGGCTAAAAGAGTGCTGCTCGCCGGAGCTGGAACTCGTCCGTGCACCCCAGAACGAGAAACGTTTCCACAACGTCCTCCTTAAGCCCTCAGCCAGGACGTTCAGCTCTCAGCTGGGAGGTGAACCCCAGCTTCGCTGTCCGTGCAACAGCAAATGAACACTTTTTATACTTCATCTACAGCATTCAACCTCATTTACGGCCTCTCTCTGGCCCCCCCGCCCGCTGCCGGGCTGCCGTGCGGGGCTGCTGGCTCTCCCGCTCGTAGCGGCTTGGGGGGGTGAATTAAGGAACGGATTTGCCTCTCGCCTGCCATGGTGCAAACGCAGAGCAGCTCTGCTGAAGCAAATACAAAGCTGGTTAAAAGATCTGACAGTCACCCCCCCAAGTACACAAACCATGCCATCAGCTGCTTCTGAGCTGCATCTCTCCACGGTTACCGTACACCACTAGCAGGATATGCTGATTTAAATTAACTTTTCCCAAATAACATTTTTCTGGAGCAAAAGGAGAAAAATAAAATAAAGAGCGGGCAGAAGCACTACCTGCTCTGCAGCACAGCTCCCGGGCGGATCCAGCCCCTGCAGCCCTTCCGCAGGGGCCCTTTGGGACCCCAACCGGGGGCCAAGGAGGGGCAGGGCCATGGGGCGCAGCTGCGGCCGGGGTGCAGGGAGGGTCTCCCCCCCCCGCCGCGGTCAGGCAGAGCCTTACCTGCCAGTTGAAAAGGAAATGAAAGATAAATGCTAACATCTGCGCCCGCACATGCAATGGTGGCAGGGGAGGCTAAATGCTAAGTAGAGCAAGAGACGTGTCTGGCAGAGTTACCTATGCATAAAATGAACCTCCCCGCAGTGCCCCGGGAGCAGTGTCCACTGCCTCCCCGCAGCGACCCAG
>VWZZ01000273.1:24541-35848 GCA_013399095.1 Psophia crepitans | reverse complement strand
CCGCCCCCCCAGCACCCTGCCCTCCCCAGCCCCGCCGCGGCCGCGCTGGCTGCTCCGGGGCCGGAGGGACAGACCGCTGCGGTCCCCGCCGCCGCCCGCGCGCTTCCCGCGCTGACAGGCAAACTTTGGCTTTTGCATTCCTGCTCCTCCTGCTTTCCGCAGGGCTCTCCCCTGGCTCATCTGACGCCGGGGCTGTTGCCACCTTTCCCAGAGACAGCCTCGTGTCTCACATCTTCTGTTCACACTCGCAGCATCTATCATCTGCAGCCTCGCTGCCGTAACTTCTTTTGGCATATGTCAGGTCACCATTTATTTCGACGTTTTATTTTTTTAACAGAACATCCCACATGCTGTGATCAGTGCCGCTGATTTATAAACCCCCTGCAACCTCTCCGTAGCTATTTTTCTACGCGGGTCAGGAAGCAATGCTGGAGCTAACCCTTCCTCTCCGCAGCCGAACAGGGGCTGCTTCCCCCGGCCCTTGGGTGAGCTGACATGCAGTTGTTCTTAGCTTATCTGTCACATCTGGTTTTATTCACACATCTGGCAGAAGACAGCCGCTACATATATTTTCCAGCTCTCCTAAGCGTTCCTGCCTTGCATCCAGACGGAGGAAGGGTGAGGTCACGCAGGAACATCGCTCTCCGACAGCTCCTTGACGGCTCTATGCGCGGAGGTGCCGGTCTCAGGCGTGCTCCTCTTCAGGGTGCTCCTGTACTTCAGAAAATAAATCACAAGGGTTACTAATTAACTCTCTGGCGTGTTTGCCCCACAAGTGCACGCTTGCACCTCGCAGCCAGGCGCAGCAACCAGAGCACGGTGATGCTGAGAGCCCTGCAAACACTTCCACCTCTGGATGGCAGAGCCCGGACCGCTCGCTGCCCCCCGGGATGGGGCTGGTCCCCTCCAGCAACGCCAGGGCACGCCAAGCCCCCCAGCCCGGCTGCCCGGAGGCACGCTCGTGGTTCGGGGGGAACCCGGGGGCAGGACCCCGTCCCACCCCGGCTGGCAGCCCCGGCTCTCCCGTTACCAGCACTGGGGTGGCGGAAGACAGTCGGGTTTGCGGAATAATAACAACCACCTGCCAGGTCTTATTACTCAGATATTTCACACCAGAGATTTGTTGTATTAAAGGGCACTGAAATTACTTATGTCAGGTAACTGAATTATAATTAAATGCTATGTAGATTATTAAAATACTCTTACGGCAGTGGGGAAACATAAATGATAACAGAAGACAGCCCCATTACAGAATTAGCTTACTAGCAGAGTTTTGCCTTGATTTGTCATTAACTGGAATAACTACCCTCTCTGCAGCCTCCTCTCCCCCTGCCCGGCCAGCGCCGGCGTGGGCAGGGGAGCACCACTGCCCGGCCACGCTCCGGCCAGGCACGCGCTGCCATCGGCTCTGGCACGCCGCAGCCACGAACGTCACAGCGCGGCGCAACTTGCACCAGCAAACACGGAATTCAGCGTTTCTCCTGGGGAACAGAAACCCATGCGACGCCCGTTGGGTGAGCCCCGTGTGCGGTGACGGGGAGCAACGCCCCCCCCGGAGCCCCGCTGGTCTGCACCGACCTGCCGCCTCTCACCGGGAGGGTGCTGCCAAACGGAAAGGAAGATGGCAGGGTGGGGGTTCTGCTTCTCTCTTTTTAGCCTGAGAAAAATCAGTATTTTGTTGGATGTTGCTATCCGAAGAAACACAGAAATGGTGTGTACGGACCGAATAAACTACGAGCTTGCAAAATGATTTTCTCCTTCTTATTCATTCCTACCCACGCGGAGGAGAGTCCTGGTAAGCTGTGAAAGCCTGTGCTAAACAGCAGAACAGGCTCTAAGCCCTCGAGGATTTAAGAAGGATGAATTTAATACATTCAATAGAGTCCTGCAATAATTATCCTGAACCTCTGCAACGCTGCATCCGTGGGTACTGGCTCAGAGATGGAAGCCCTGGCCTCTCGCAGGGCCCCGGGTCGCCCCGGTATGTGCCCACGTCGCTGCTCCCTCTCCCGTTCCTCACACCATTTCTGCCCAGCACCTGAGCTTCCACCGGAGGGATGGGAAGATCCCAGAGCCCCACGGTCCTGCGAGTCACCCGTGGCTGAACCGGTTGTCATCGGTTCCAGCTGACCAAGTCACCGAAGCAGGTCCTTCTCCTCCTGGCTGGTCTGTGCCGGACAAACGGACGGGCACTCTGGCACTCAGGAACGGCAAACCCAGCTGCCTGCGAGAGCTGGGGGGGGTCTCAACGGGGGGATCGGGCTCCTGAACTTGGATGTCTCCCACGGACGCTTGCACGGTTCCCAGTCACGGACCTGGCCTGGTTTTCTTTCCACCTAACAAATATGTATTTTACAACGCCAGAAACTTCTCCAAGGAATTGCTAACCAGCAAGATGCGACAGGAAACAAAAAGTAGTCGTGGTTAATAATAAACCAAACCGTGTGGAAAGAACAGCTTGTGCTCAATATTACTGTCCTCCCCTAGATTTGGGGGTTTGGTGGGGGCTTTTTTGGGTTTGTCGGTGTTGTTTTTAGCTGATAGTTCCCAGCCAGGACTATAAACTCATCTGTGCGTGGAGCTGTTTTCCTTCTTGTCTGTGCACCCATCGGGGTGCTTTTTCACCAACCAGCAACGCTTATACCAAAAAGCGCGTGCGCAGGCATAGGCACACCCCCCCGTAACGTCCTGGGCAGCAAGTGGTGATATGCTCACGGATGTTCAGGAGAGTTTCTCCAGGAGAAAAGTGACACTGGGCCAAGCTTTCTCTGGAAGCTGCTGTTCCTTCACAACCAGGTGGAAGCAGCTCCGTGAGAACCACACGGCAGCTTGCTTTCCGCTGTGTTTTCCCACCAGCCTCTACACCAGCTGGTAAATCAAACCCAATTCCTCATCCCATGGCCCCACCATGGCAGGACTTGGAACTTCCCTGTTCAACCGCGAAACTGTAGTGTACCTGGAGCAGATCCACTTCTGCACATGCAGCACGACTCACCTCTGAGCTTTGGTGATCCAATGCTTAATGCTTGGATCTGCTTAGCTCCTGGGGGAGGCGGTGGGCAGGTATCTCTGGAGGGACACCCTCCCGTGTGCCTCAGGTGGAGATGTCCATGGATGCCTCCCAACCTAAGTACGTAACCAGGGCATGAAGGTGACACCTCACCAAGACAGACTCCCTAATTCCAGTTGCAGCACGGGTGACGGGGCTCCTGCAGAGCCCCTGGCAGTCTGTGTGCAGGACTGGTGACACACATTTGAGCAACCCCAAAAATAGAGACCACAAATTCAGGGGAGCCAGGATCTCCCCCTGGTTATCCTGTGAGTTAAGTAAGTCTTAATTCATTAGATTGGAGGAACTGTTTATCAGGGGGTGCAGGGACAGGCCAAGGGGGGATGGGTTTAAACTCAAAGAGGGGAGCTGGAGCTGAGCTGGGAGGCAGCAATCCTTCCCTGGGAGGGTGCTGAGGCCCTGGCACAGGGTGCCCTGAGAAGCTGTGGCTGCCCCTGGCTCCCTGGCAGTGCCCAAGGCCAGGGTGGATGGGGCTTTGGGCAGCCTGGACTGGTGGGGGGGGTCCCTGCCCACGGCAGGGGATGGCACTGGGGGGGCTGGGAGGTCCCTTCCCTCCCAAACCTTCTATGGTTCTGCGATATCAATGATTTGCTCCAGATGATTCGCCCAGCACTGATAATAAATATCCCACCCGCTTGAGTCACTTCCATCAGGGCAGGGTGTCCAGGACTGCCCTGCTGCAACTGGCCGGGAACAGGGTGGGTGACGGGGACACGCCACCAGGGCCTGGTGACAGCACACCAGCACCCCGTGCGGGACCTGTCAGGCACCAGCGATATCTCTCCTCTCCTTTCCCACACACTCCCTACGCAGCCTCAGCCTGAAACATTTATTGAACTGCTGTCGTGAGCAATGCTTTGCCAGGCCATCGTTACTGCACTTCATTTGTGATGGAGCCGGGACTCCCCATGGCACCCATGGGTGCTCACCTGCCTCACGGGCAGAAAAGCAAAGCCGGGGAGGTTTGTGCTGGGCAGCAGGCAGGACTGGGGCAGCTGGGATGGCACTGGTCCCCACCCGGCGGTGTGACTCCTCCGGTCCCCGTGGGTCACCTTGCCTCAGTGACCCTCCGGGATCACCGTCCCGCAGGCAAAGACAGAACCGACAGTGCCAGCGGTCCCTCCCGGGCGGTGGGGGGGTTCCTCTCCCGGGGGTGTGATGTGCAATCAGCCAGGTAACGGCAATCGTCCTCTGCATTTAAAAATCAATAGGCAGGAAATTCTTTACTGCTCTCTCTGTAGGGAAGAGGGTGGAAATATAGAGTGAAACTGTTGGGAGAGGAGCGTGCATATGTGTGTCTGTGTGTTAGTTTATATAACACTTTAACTAACAAGCTATGATCTTCTCCAGAACAGTAGATAAAATGGCAAATGAAATATAGGGCAATAATTCTGACACTGAGGCGAAGTTGCTGGTTTTAATATATGCCTCTCTGCAAGCAGATAGGCCATAACATGACAATAATGAAATATAAATGACCTACATAAAAAAAAGATAAAATCAGGTAATTACTGAAGCGTCAGTTCTTTACAAAATAATTGGTAATGACCTTTGATAAAGAAATCACTTTTGTGATATTGCTGACAGTACAATTTTCAACTCTGAGGAAACATAGCAGCTGGCTCTAAATCAGGGACAGCGCTGCCGGGGCTCGCCGCCGCGGGAGAAATGTGCTCCTCTCGGCAGCGCCGAGGGGCGGCTGGGCGCCGGGGGGGTCTGCACTACAAACCAGCTCTGCAGGCACCGTCCTGGCCAGGGCAGTGGCACCCACACCCCCCAGGTCCTGCCGCAGAGCCTGGAGATGATGCTCAGCACCCTGCGCTGCTGCAACTTCACGCCAAGGGGCGGCGGGATGCCGGGAGCTCTGCGTGGCAGCGTCCCCCCGAGCACCTGGTGAAGCCACCCTGTCCAACCGGAGCGACCTGCTGCTGTGTTGACATCAGCCCCCTTAGAGCAGGAGCCGCACTGGGGACCTTCCCTTGCGACCTACATAGCAACATCACTGCTCCCAGGAGAAAGCCGGGCTGGCTCTAACCCCTCCATCCCCGCTGCCAGGGGATGCCCTAAGTCAGCCCTGTCCTCCGAAGGACCAGGTCGAGATGCGAGATGGCATTTGCCTCTTCTCCTCTGTCCTTCTGGGCTGACGGGCAGAGTGCGCAGCTCTACCCGTTTGCAAGCAGGAGCTCCTGCCCGACCCCCGGCTTGCTCCCGGCAGGCTGGAGGACAAGCATCAGATGGAAATGGCTTTTGATTGCTTCCAATCTGGCTGAAATTGCAAACAAAAGGCTGAAAATGTCACATCCGATCTCCCCCAGCGGACGCTCCTCCTGGAAAAACTTCTGAGAAGTCCATGGGAGGGAAGGAGAAGATGGCAGGAGTACCTCGACGGAGCCGCCCATCAAGGAGCGACACGACCTGCTGCGGGCATCCCTCACACAAACGCGCCGTTGCGGTTGCAGAGCCGTTCCTCAGGCTTTCAATATTGCTGCTGATCGTGTCCGCTGAAAACCGAGGGAATGACTGATATTTTTAAGAGGATTCAGTACACCTCCATCTCACCGAGAGCAAACCTCAGCCACGGAGCGGCCCCGTTCCGTTCGTAACCAGCAGTTTCAAGCAAAGGCACGCCTGGGTTTGGGCAGAAACCCAGCCTGGGGGTGCCACCAGGGGCAGGGGGGCAGGGGCAAGGACAGCCGGCACTGAGGGCTGTCTTTCACGCTGGATGTGTGATGAAAAGGGGGGGTGGCAGCTCTCCCACCAGGGTCTGTGCTGGAGCCTCCACTGCTTTCCGCAGCCTCTGCAGAGCTGCTGCTCCGAGCACCCCGAGGGGGCTCTGGCGCTTGGGGCGGGGGGCAAGGGGCCGGGCTGGGTGCCGTGGCTCCCACTCCCCCCCGGGATTCCCAGCAGCGAGGGTTTACGAGATGCAAACGTGCCACAAGGCTTAATAACAGCTGCCGGCCAAAGAGGTGCGACGAGAGCAGCAGCAGGTCCCACGAGACGCGGCAGCGCAAAAACCCAACCGCCCGGACTCTACTACGACCGTATTCACAGCCACGGAGGCTCTCAGCTTTATGTGACAAACCTCGCAACGCACCCACTCCCCTGCCCTTCCCCCACCCGCAGGGGAAGAAAAAATATCTTCACCCTTTTTCTAATACCAGCTGGTTCATTTATATTGCCGAAGTTTCACGAGACATTACTGACAGCGATACGCCAAACGCAGGTTAAGCCCCCCGTGATCCGTGTGTGCAGCGCGGAAATTGTAACGTTTGCATAAACCGGTAAGAATGGCAGCGGCTTCCTAACGCGCCGGTGGAAAACCCATCTGGGGATCGCCCCGGCCAGGGCCACCAGCCCCCTCAGGAGCGTGAGGGACTCCTGCTCTGGGGCCGGGGCCAGGGCCACCAGTCCCCTCAGGAGTGTGAGGGACTCCTGCTCTGGGGCTGGGGCCACCAGCAACCTCAGGAGTGTGAGGGACTCCTGCTCTGGGGCCACCAGCCCCCTCAGAGGATGAGGGACTCCTGCTCCGGGGCCACCAGCCTCTCAGGAGTGTGAGGGACTCCTGTTCTGGGGCCACCAGCCCTTCAGGAGTGTGAGGGACTCGTGTTCCGGGGCCACCAGCCCCCTCAGGATTGTGAGGGACTCCTGCTCCGGGACCAGGGCCACCAACCCCCTCAGGAGTGTGAGGGACTCTGGGGCTGGGGCCACCAGCCCCCCCAGGAGCCTGAGGGACTCCTGCTCCAGGGCCCAGCCGTACCTTTCCAGCAATTTTGCTCTGAAAACACGGGGGCATTTCCCGATGCACGGAGCAGTCCCTTGGGCTCTCTCTACGTGACAACTCAGACCCTTGGGTGCCAGCTCACTCAGTGGGACCCCCCCGTGAGCAGCCCCCCACAGTGCTGGTGCCCACTGACTCGACCTCATCTCCTTTTGCCGTGGAGTTTGTAAACGGGGGAACTGCCTCTTCCCTCTGCACAAGTTGTGCCGCTTGCAAAAGGCTTTACTCCCCGCGCCACGCCATCGCAGAGCGCCGCACAAAAGGGCCTGACGGAGAGGCAGCCGCACCACCGCAGCCACGGGTCTCCCTCCCAAATCCATGATTCAGCTTTTTTGGAAAAGGCCATGGATTCTTTTGAACGCGAAGACAAATAAAAATGGCTCAGCAACCGCCTTCTCTTCAGATGAACATTTTTTTTCATTTTTAAAGGTTCTTTCACAATATTACTCTATTTAGAGTGTTCTAAAACCTATGACGCATGAAGAGGTGGGCAACAAGGCCTGTAATGGTTTGATTAAAGCAATCTGTAATAACACAGCATGCAATATTAACAGCACACAAGTATGATCCTGCCAAACGGGTGGCCGTGGCTCCTTTCAAACTTCCCTGATCTGATATTTTATAATAAAACCTTTCTCCAGTAAGAAAGAACGGGACGGCAAGCGCCGGTGCCCGAAAAAGGCAACACGCGCTCGCAGACCGCCAGGACGGCCGCGCTGATAACGGACGCCACGTCCCAAACGTGGTGCGTGGGCGGCGACTCCGGGCACCCGGTGTGCCCGGCACCGACCGTGGCAGCCGGGGGAGCCCAGAAAGGGCTCTTCTGCCCCTCGCAGCCTTCACTGGATGCCCGTTGCACCATGGTGAGGCAGATGTGCCCAATTCTGTGACAGCCGCAGGCATTTTGGCACCTTACCCTGGCAGTCTCTGTCCATACCACCTGCAGGCGTCTTTGCCATCTCATCGGCCTGGCCGGGACCCGCGGCCGTCTGTGAGCGGCGTGGTGGGTGGCAGCTTCACAGCTTGACGGGCCTCTCGACCCCTCTGGCCTTGCAGGGCGCCGCAGGGTGGCAAGGTGCACAGACCCACGCAAGGCACCTTGGCGAAGATTGAAAGGTGTAGTGGAAAACAACTCTCTTGCTAAAAAAATGGGGGGAAAGGTTCTTTTCCTTTCCAGGGAGGGAAGGAAGAGCCTGCCTGTCGGCTCTGCGCAGCCCGTGCCGCCGCGGAGGAGGCCCTGCCGCGAGCGGAGCCTGCCTTCTTCGTGTCCGCAGCCCGCCGCTTCCAGACCGAGGGAGGAAAAAGTTCCAGGAAAATCAGGTTTGCAGATGTGAGCTCTTCGTTTGTACTCAGAGGCGCTCCCAGCTCTCCACTTACACGCAGTCTGCAGGTTAAAGAGAGGGAACGCTTCGCCGTTCCAGCAGGCTTTTTCTTTTAACGACCTGCGTTTATTAATTCACAGGCTTTACATACAGACCCATTCCATAATGCTGCAATTTGCATGTTAATGCAGAAGTTGGTATAGCTTGGGAGCCGCTGCAGCTGGAGCAGGGGTCTGAGTACCGAAACGACGCTGCGGGGCGCTGCGGAAGAGCGGCTCCGGCTTTTGTCGGCGCTGGAAAGAGCAGCATGGTTCCATCGGCGCAGGGACCGGGCGGGGAGGGTCCGGTGAAGGCAAGTGTCATCAGCAGAGAGCTCTCTCCATCGCATTTCGAATCGCTCTCCCATAAGCCCCAGCAAGCCTGACTATCCCGCAGACACCCAGCTCGTTAGTGCTATTGCTAATTGCTTTTCTGCAAACGCCTGTCACTGCTGGGGTAGGACCTTCCACCCGCCTTCGCCAGACACGGTGCCTGGGCGCCCTCCCGTCTGCCGGGACCAAGCCCGGGTCCGGGCTCCCAGGCGCTGCGGCTCGGGCTGGGGGCCGGGGCACTCGGTCAGGGCTGCCGGCTCCATTTGGGGTCTTGAAACGGGCTGCAGGGGTCGGTGGCAAAGAGGTCCCCGGGTGCTGCCCCGGGTGCTGCCACGTCCCCCACCCAGCCTAACACTGCTGCGAACCCTCGGACAGAAACCTCCACCTCCAGAGGTACTGAACGCCCAACAAACACCACTGCCCATTTTCCCCATCTAAAGAATTCACTTTTCACACTTTTCCAATTCGACACATACTTTTATTTTATTTTTACTCCAGTCCCTACCCCCAGCTCTGTCAGGAAATCGGGAAGCCCACGAACTTTGGGATCCTCCGCTCTGAGCGCAGCAGCCTCGTGCCCCAAGTCGGAGCAGGGGCGGAAGGATCGTTCGCGTTTCCTTTTCAAAGCGGGGGGAAGGAAAAGCAAAGCAGGTGCTTTAAAATTGTCAAGGTGCAAACGAAATTACAAGATGCCCAGGAGTGTGCAATAGCATTTCATTGTTTGAGTTTGGAATAAAAGACAGATAATTAGGAAATTGGGAGTCTATTAATTTTCCAAATTTACTCATGCAAGAAGCACTGAGCTATGGTGATATTTGCTTACCTCGTCATTATGCAAAAATATATTAGCTAATTATTTTGACTAATGCAATTAAGATATGCATATTTAGCATAAACTATACAATAGAAACGTTACAGTCAGCAACTGCCGGGTTGCACTCATGGGCAGCAGAGAGGCAAAAGTCTCAGCACAGTCTCTGATGGTAAACCATAATATTGCTCCTATTCTGCCCGAACTGTTATTATTAGTTCTGTTGCAGTAATTAATTTACTTTACAGCATGACTAGGTGGCACGGTTAGCAGCGGTATTAATTTTGGTTATGAGCCACCTGAAGATGTCAGCTTTGGAGCAGCAGAGACTCTGCCTTCAATTGCCTAAATCAGTGGCGATGCAGTAACTCTTGCCGGGATCCGATTAGACTCCGCAGCTCCTTTCTTGGCTCTTTATTTGTACAGGGACAGCTCTGTGCCGACGCTGGGCTGCATCGCTGCCTCCACGCTGGGGAGGTGGGCACGCTGGCGGTGCCACCGAGGCGCTGGCGGTGAGGAGGGACGGTGGTCACAGCCCTGGTCGCTCCTCCTTGGCCCTCCTTGGGGGATTGGCGGGAGGCTGGGGGAGGCTTCGCCTGAGCGCCGAGCTCCTCTTCGCCCACCATGGCTCAGGTTGCTCTGTCCCGTGCCATCGAACGTGCTTGTAAAGCATCCTGCTCGGGATGCTTTGTGTTCCGCCCCGGGAACATGCTGTACCCCCATGTTTCTCTTTGGTTCCTGATGTCCCCCCGCTCCCTGCACCCCCTGGGCTCAGCCCTTTGCTGGGGGTCTCTGCCTGCTCCTGCCCTGCCCTGGGCTCCCCCTTCCTCACCGCATGGGGGTGGCTGCGGGGCTGGACCCCACGGCCCCCTGACACCAGCCCCTTCTCAGCCCCCTGCACCCCCTTTTACTGCAGCTCGGCGGGCAAACGTGGGAACAGGCGGCATTTGAAAACATCAGCTCCTCAGGTCCCAGCACGGCCTGCCAGCTTTCCGCTCTCAGAAATCCCAGTCTCCCACCCCAACAAATTTCCCAGCGTTGTGCCATATGCCGAGCACCGGGCTGGAGAGCTCCAGACTCAGCATGGGGGGCCGGGGAGGGCGAAGAAACGCAGGCGGGTTGAGAAATGAAAGGGTTCCTCTCACATAAATCGCGTGATGAGTAGGTTGCTTTCGGAGGACGGGAGGGAGCGCAGCCCGGGGGAGGAATCCCTCGGCGGATGCAGTTTCCTTTCCCTCTTCCAGCTCCACCGACCTTGGTTGAGACCGAAGCAAAAGTCCAGGGGATTTTTCGGTACCCATTAGGTGGCCCAGATGTGACGGGTGCAACTGGGGGGCAAGTCTCACCGGTGCTTGCACCTAAAGGCATCCCAAACGCCCAAGGCGCTGCAGAAGAGCAATGCCAGGCGGGAAAGGGGACCAGGGGACCCGTACGGAATCCCTGGCGGCTGGGGTGCCTTCCCTCAGCTGCCCCCCCAGCTTTGCTCGGCGCTGGCTGTGCTGCCAGCGCAGTCATTTTGGCTAATTTTGCACTAACCATGTGGACTGTCAAATGGCTTCTGCTGTATTTTGTTGCCCTTTCAAATATTTCTCAAAGAGTAGGCTGTACCATCTGGTGGACAATCTGCCTGTGTGCGCAACAGCAATATACCTAGCGCAGCGCCGACGGGCCCACAGCACCCATCAGCAGCCGTGCGGGCAGGCGGTGGCCCCGCAGCCCCCGGGGCTGCTCCTGCGCCTGGGCGAAGGGACACGGCTCCGTGGGGCCGGTGCCAAGGGGCCGCTGCCCACCGGGCCCCGTGCCGGCGCGAGGGACGGTCCTGCGCGCTGAGCCGGGCTGTGCTCCGATCGCCCCGGAGCCCGTCGGGAGCAGGGCACCCAGCGCACCCCCCAGCAGCCCCTGGGCACAGCGGCTGGGCTCCCCCGCGGCAAACCCGGGCCGGGGGTCCCATCGCT
>VWZZ01000257.1:46017-78819 GCA_013399095.1 Psophia crepitans | reverse complement strand
TTTTTTAAAATTTTTTTCTTTCCCCCTGATGTTGAGAACCAGTCTTCTCCCAGAGCAGTGGAACAGAAGCCCCTTCCAGGCTGACTTGGCCCATGCTGGTCAGGGAGAATTACCTGGGAGGGCTTCTAGTAAGAGAGAGATCAACAATGACAGATGACATCCTGTCCTGTGTCATTATGCCTTTTTTTTTTGTTCTCCAAGCATGCTACTACTGCTTTCTTGTATCCTCTGGGCAGCTCACCAAAGAGCTGATGTTCACTCAGCTATTCAGTGTACCTTTTTGTGGAGGATATGGCAGGGGAGAGACGTGGGGAGGGATGATATTTGAAAAGTATTGACCAACATTATTTTTTTTATCAGGCTGAAAAGCAAGCAAATTTGGACTATGATGCTCAGAGAAGCTTCTTTTTGTAAGTATCAAGCATTTCAGCGATAAAGACAGTGAGTAACTGAATCAGTGCCATTACTGGATATAATTTTTATTTTCCAAGCATCCAAGGAGAGAACAAGATGTGGGCTTCTTAACTAGGACAGCTGCAGGAGTGTCAGAATATGTATGCAGTATTTAAAAAAAAAATAGTAATTGGGGGGAGACAGGGAAGGATGGTTGATGTAACAACATCCTCCTGCCAAATGTACATGAGCCCTCAGCTTGCTTAGAGACTGAGCAAACACTTGGTGTTGTCTAGCAGTGTTACAGCTTGTATTCCCTTCAAAGCCCTGCTTGAGAGCAGGGCCAGGAACTCTCCTCAGACCCCATGCAGTCCCAGGTATTGTCTTGGGTGGGTGGTCCTGCTGTGGTCTGGGCTGCTGTGCTATTTTTGGCCAGCAGGATATGGCTGGGTGGAGCTGACTGACTGTACCCATGGCAGTTAGTGTGGCCTGTAAGGGGCTCCTTTGTGGAGTGAGGAAGTTGCTGCTGAGAACTTGACACCCATGATGCATGTGTTTGAGAGATTTTTGCCCTGAATAGCTCTAGCCTGGTGTTAGGGCTGAATGCCCATCACTGTTTGGGGCACACCTTCCTGTTTAAGGTTCATCCAGAAGGGTCCAGTTCGATCACTGTAATGTGAGCCAAAGCACAGCAAGTACAAACAATTGAGACTTTTTTCAAAAACTTACTTTTGACCTAAAGTGCTACCATTGCTGCATTATCAACTAAGTCATACACACTTCTCTCCAATTGTCTGAGTAACTGATTTTGGAAATATTAAAAAAAAATAGGGACATGGCAACTTGTAAAATTGCCTCTAAATATGTTTTTTCCTTAGTGAACTAATGAAAAATTTATTTCCCTTCTCTCTGAGCCAGTGCTCCTTTTACTACTTTAAGCTTTTTTCAGCAGGCAGAAAGAATGGAAACTTTTAGTAAAGCCTTTTGATCGCAGAAGCTGGAGCCTTGAGAAGAAGCATTGTCTACAGCAGAAGCAGTGCTAAAATCTGCAGAGCTCAATTATGCTCCAAATGCATCCTTAAGTGCATATTTGCACATGCTCACTACCATAAAATTGGTGAGTTAAGTGGGTTTTAGTCTACCTCTGCAGCAGCAAAAAACAAGGTGGATTGCAGCCTCATTTTCTACTCAACTTCAAGAAATGCCCTATTGTGCAGGTTACACAGGTCTGTATTTGAAGTCTACAGCTTATACCCCTTTCACTTGGAACATCTACAGAAATATCAAACTCAAGTACCAGAAAACAACTCTTCCTTTCAGTATACCTGGAGTGAAGTAGGAATCCTGTGTAATTTTAAAGCACACTTGCTAAATATGGATTTAGTTACTTAGTCAGCATGAAAAAATCCAGTGTAAATCATGATGTAACTTTATTCCACTGACTTTGAGATGCATATGCTTTGTGCGCTTAATTTAAATGACTAACTCTAGTTAGTAAACCTCTATAAAACCAAGCAAAAACATCCCTCAAGTATTTTAAGAACATGAAGAAATCCTTGAGGTTCTAAAATTTTCAGTGACAAAGCATTTCGGTAACACCTCGTTGCCTTTTACAGTTGTCCTACATGAAAGGCAAGAATGGAAAGCTGCTTGCAGGAATAATACAGAAGACTGAAATAAGTCTGTTTATGATATGTTGAAGAAAAGACAGGGAATTAGGCTGTGAACAGTTCCTTCTGCAACCAAAAGCAGATGGAAGCTCCTGAACAGACTGAGACGAGCAGTAGAGAAAGCTGGGCTTGTTCAGTCTGACATTGAGGAGACTAGGAAGTGATCTAATAGACAGCCTACAGCTGTTTGAAGGGTAATTACAACAGCAGAGCCAAACTCTTCCATGGAGTCAGGTGACTGATAGAACAAATTGTGACATGAGGAGAACCTGCTTCAGGGGGAGCATAGTGTGATGACAGTAGATCAGATTAGCCAGAGGTGGTGGAATTGCCACCTGTGAAAGCTTTGAAGAATGTCCTACGTAAGGCAGGAGGTCAGTCTAGCTGACCACCAGTGGTCCTTTTCAGCTACCATTTAAGGATGGCAACAAAATACAGGGATATCAACTGCAGCTAATAAGAAGGGAAATTGCTGACCTAGAAGACTTTGCTAATTAAGAGATACCTCTAGTCTAATGCCTAGTATCACTACTTGTATTAGTTATTAGCTGAAGTTTTAATTAATAGCTAGCAAATCAGAATATGCTTTGAGAAATAATTTGACTAGTATTTTAATTACTCATTTTGCTCAACAAAGCACCCTCACAGCTGGTGTGCTGCTTCAGGAGGTTGTAGCAGATGAGAAACATCACAGGTACTGGCCTTATTAGAAAGCCGAGGTCTGAGAAATGCAAGGCAGCCCTCAGAGGGACTGAAACAGAGACCTTAAACTGCACTTTTTCCAAATCTGTCACCCAACTCTGCAAGTAGAGCAGCAAGTTCAGTTTGAACATGTTGAGCCTTCAGGGTCTGACATGGTATTCTCCCAACAGTAACACAACTGGTACCGGCAGGGCTAGGGTACCCATGTAAGACAGCACCGTTGTCATGAATCTAATACAACTACCTAGGAAATGGAAGAGAGGAGTTTTCTAAAATGCCTCATATCCTAAGGGAATGTGAGTTCACTGTTAGGTAGTGTTTCAGGTTGGAGTTATTAGTTCTGTCAAGTTCTTTTACAGTCTTTCCTACTGCTCAGCTCTTTAGGAAGTTTGAAGAGGACACCTACTTGAAAACAAACTACCCATGAACAGACGAGTTGGCACCATGGGACTGCTAAGGGTGGGTATCTCCATGTCCAAATACAGACTGGATATATACTCCTGAAATTTTAATTTTTTTTCCCCAAAGCTCATTGGTTGTGTTAAGACAAATAATTTGTTCTGTTTCAACAGCTAAACTCTCAGGTGCCTGTTACTAACTTACACCTTCCTGGTATCTCTTGACTGGAAGAGTGCTATAACTAGTCTGCAGTCTTCCTCCTTATCCTGGCAGCCCATACTCATCTCTGATGTTGAATCTTCCTTCTTGTTCTGGCAGTGCATCTTAGAGAAGGAAAATTCACTACTTATAAATAAATAGCTCTCAAAACATCCCTAAACCAATGCCAACACAGTAAAAAAACACCTCATTGCTGAAGGCTAAGACCAGAGGGAGCTGAAGTGAAGGCCAGAAGTGTGACAAGGTCATATGATATGTCCCCCAACGTCAGAAGGATGTGGACCTGTTGGATTGAGTCCAGAGGAGGCCACAAAGATGATCGTGGGGCTGGAGCACCTCTCCTGTGAAGACAGGCTAGGACACTTGCGATTGTTCAGCCTGGAGAAAAGAATACTCTAGGCAGACCATTTATAGCAGCCTTCCAGTACCTAAAGGGGGCCTACAAGAAAGCTGGAGAGAGACTGGTTAAAAGGGCATGTAGTGATGGTACAACTGTCAATGGCTTTAAGCTGAAGGAGGGGAGATTTAGATGAGATATTAGGAAGAAATTCTTCACTGTGAGGGTGGTGAGGCAGTGGAACAGGTGGCCCAGAGAAGCTGTGGAGGCCCCATCCCTGGCAGTGTTCAAAGCCAGGTTGGATGGGGCTTTGGGCAATCTGGTCTAGTGGAGGGTGTCCCTGCCCATGGCAGGGGGTTGGAACTAGATGATCCTTGTGGTCCCTTCCAACCCTAACCATTCTATGATTCTTTGGAATTATCTTAAATTAATTTCTTTGTTTATTTAAAGTAGAAAGTTGTGCTACAGGCTTTGTTAAACTTGTTTGTAGTCATTCCCTCTTCGCTCTTGCGCTTGCCACCACAACAGTCTAAGCTCTTTTTGGTGTATCATGGCCTTTGGCATTAAGAACTAGATACCCAAGTGGATACATAAATGATTCAAACTTACCTTCTAATCTGTTAAACCAATCTCTAGAAAGCAATCTTAAAGCATAGTTGTTCATGGCTGGTTGATGCTGTCTTGCATAAACTAGCACGCTGCTTCGTATTCTGTGGGTTTCCTCCTATCCAGTACGTTATCCAGAGAAATGCACAATTTTGTTAGGTGCTGAAGGGCTTGAATGTCAAAACTGCAGGACCGATAAAATTCAACATTAGATTTCTGTTAACATAACAGTAATTGTCCCCCCCTCCAGTGAGTAGCACCTGGTCTGACCTCTTGTCTATGTAAAGGAGAAGCAGGCAAGGGTTAGAAAGCAGCAACGTGTACTGGAAGCAAGCAATAGTTTCCGGGCAGACTGGAGACAGGATCAAAGGTATGGGACTACTAAGGTCTGGGAGATACAAATCCAGTGGCATAGTGAACAAGTGAGAAGCTGGACTGTCTTTGGTAAAACTTAGTATTACATTACTGCTATAAGGTAAGTATTTCTGCATTAATTCCAGTTACAGCCTATCAGTACATACACAATTAATTGTACAGCAGTTCCTAATTATACAGTAAGACTTGAACTCTGTTTCCTTCTTCTTCAGAAATACGTCTGACAAATACAGAAGTATCTACTGAGGAATAAGAAGCTAGCCACTGCCTCCTTCCAAGTTATACATGCCTGCAAAACCTGTCAGTGCCTAACAGCTGAAGCTCACTTGAGCAAGTTACTAGGCAGGCTGTTAGCTAGAACCTGCCTGTACTTGACTTCAGCTCGAGAAACAAGCATCATAGCTACAGCCATAGCTTGCAACTGTAACTACTCTAGTTTTATTACGGAACAAAGCAGTAGATTCACTTTGTAGGAGGTAACAACCAAAGGTAAACTATCAGTTCATCTGTACTGTACTCCTCGAGAATTGCTGAGCCTCCAGGCTTAATTCAAACCTTATGTTTTGGCTTAAAAAAAATTCTTACTGAGCAAATAATAAAATTGAGTAAGCTGTCTAAAACCTGCCTGTAACAATAAGGTCAGTGTTAAGTGTACTTTTTCTTCTTCTTCTTGAGCTTTCTACTTACTTTTACTTTGGAGAATGCAATGGAAGGTAGAAATACTACCTTGAGAAAGTTGTGGCACTGGCTGAGTCTACTCCTTTATGGGAAAGGGATGTCTGCAGCAAGACTGCGTATCGAGCACTGAAGTTTAGTCTAAACTGACTGTAGGGCATGGGAAAAGCACTTTCCTGCTTTCTCCTTTCTCTGCTGCTGGCACAGCCAGGTTGGGATACTGGTGTAGGTGACTTTTCAGTCAAAATTTTTGAACTGACTGTAAGCTGTCCTACCACATTATTTAAATTCACATCAGGTACTTCTCTAACTAGTGAAAACTACTCCACTTCACACACACACACACGACTTACGTTTGTGTAAGTAAAAGATCAAAGTTTCCAGCTAGCAAAAATATTACTGGTAAGACACTAAATCAACTTCATTACACAGCTGCACTTTTGTATGTAACAATACATAGATAGTAAATAGACTCTAGTCTTTTGTCAATTCTGTAATAGAAACACCAATCTATAACTCAACACTATTATCCAGTTTAGCATGGAAGAAAAATCTATCCACATCTTCAGTGAAAATGTATAGATCTTGGTTTAACAGAAGAGATTGTGTCCTGACATCAAATCACCACACCTTGTAAATCTGTAGAAAGAGCACTTCTACTTTAGAAGGCTAGAGGCTTGACACTTACAAGCACTTTTACACACACAGGTTGTGCCATGAGACTCAGAAGTATTACTCTAAATACAGAGGACTAAGAATAGTGCAAGAGGCACACATGGAGAGATACGGAATACACTAACAAATATGCAAAAAAGCATTTATTTCTGGGAAGGATTTTAATATATAAGTGGTACATTTCATATCAAGAACTCGTTCTCTCAGCTGACAACTGGGTCATCTTGCCTGTTGGCACCTACAAATTATAAAACGTCCAGAAGACTGACATTTCCAAATACTCTGCTATATGTTATACACACATTACTGCCTGCATAATTAACCACAAGTCTTTCAGTGGTGAAGGAAACCAGTTATCAGCTAGTTCCTTTACCACTGATCATAAATTAATAGGCCTAGCTTCTTTCCAATCCTTCCAACCATTCTGGTCATTAGCAGTTATGGCTAAAGCCACACCAACTACTTTATCTACACTTACAGGGATATGTACAGGATATCTAGAAATGTCTAATTTCCTGCCAAAAATAGCAAGTTTCCTCAAGTGCTCTGCATGTTGCAAAATTTCAATTCAAAGTCAGGTTGCTGCATTAGTTCAGTTTATTTAGTCCTTCTAATGTTAGTGTTGTAACTTTCATGAATACAAATATAAATTTAAAACCAATCATATGCATATTTAGCAGTTTAACATTTGTCCTCTGAATTTACTGATGTTAACTGCCCTGTAGTTCCATTTGAACAATGGCTTGTCATTGTTCATAAGGAAGGACACTAATTCTTTAACGAAATGTACCTTTACCTTTATGTAGTTTTACTATCTAAACTCACCACCTTTGTTACATTTTATTACTGCTCTTCCTTTTGTGAAATTTCATGCTAAAATGAGAAAACTTATTTTGGTATGATAACTTTTTTTTGAAAAAAGAAAAAAGCAGGTGACTATTACCTTTTCCTTTTATGCGATGCAAGTTTTGTTAGAACGGTGTTCCGAACAACATGAATTTTCAAGGCTAAGAAATAAGAATTATACTAAAAGTACATATTCAGCAGAGTGGAAAGGTAAAAGTTTCATGCTGGGTAACTGCAGAATTGTATCAAATTCAAATTTTGCAAAATGTAGAGTTCACACTGTTTGATATACTTTTTCTTGAATAATTTAGTTATACTGCCTTAGGAAAATTACTGTTTTCAGCAAAAAGTGTAAGTAACAGTTCTTTACGTTTCTATCACACTGACTCTAGGAATGTGGAGATTTAATTTTGTCACTGGCATCCTCCAGGTTGACAAAAATAAAAAATAACTCATGGCTGCTGCTAAAATACTACTGCCTTTTCTCACAAAGTTGTTGTACAAGTATTGAGAGGGGAGGGGAAGGGGGGGGGGAGAGAGAGAGAGAGAGAGAGAACAGATGATTTAAGAGAGGTCTTTGGTAACACAGTTTGTATACCTCTAGGCTTTCTAGTATAAGGGAAGTCCTAAAATCAGGAATATCCATATCTGTCAATCAGACAAGCAATGAGTCTACTATGCCCCTAGAAAGTGTGTCCAAAAATACTTTATTTGCTTCAACAAATCAACAATAAATCAACAATTCCAGGGAAGGTGGCTACAAGACTGCTTCTTTTACGTTTACATTAATCTAAAATCCACTTGCCAGACTAACACCATTACAAATTAGACATTTTTAGGGGATCACTGCAAACTCTTCAGGGGCATGACAAAGACCACTGCAAGAAAAGTACGTAGTGTGGGATTTCAAGTAACAAGTGAGAAGTTTCAGATTAACATACCGACAACCAGATAAAACAAAGAGTTAAAAGTGTAACCATAGCCTTTTTTCCCCCCTTTTCTTAAAAAAAACCAAACCCACAAAAAAAACCAACTCACCAACAAGCAACACAAAAACAAAAAAACAAAGCAACAACTGAAACACTATGGCTGTGTTAAAGAATTGGCAGACAGCAACACATCTTCTACAGGCAATAGTGTCTATACAACCTTGCATCATATCCGTCCACCCTCATTAAGAATTTGTGCTTCTGAGTTGATGGCAGTACCCAGAAGAAGTCAACATCAAACCAACAGTTTCTTTCTGATCAAGTTTGGAAAGCTACTGCCCATACTAAATTCAGCATTCCATGTGAAGATAGGCTGTATGGTATTAGTAAAATGCCAGCATCTGATGTCAATACAACAGAATGTACATCTAACCTTTGGAAATTATTTCCAGCCTGTACATAAATGCTTACAAAGTCAGTCCAGTACTCTCTGTGCTCATTTTACCTTGAATCTCAAGGTTCACAGATTCTCTGGAGTAAGGTCAGTTCTGGGGTATTGACAGAAAAAGCCATCCTCTAAACGTACTATTTTTTTTCCCCCATTCGCAAGGCAAGACCACGACCACTGTTTTGATTAGATTCAGTTCTCTACGCCCAAAGCCAATGACAGGTGACACCGCTGCCAGAGATGGCATGGAGCTACACTGTGACTACAGCACAAGGCAGTTAACTGTGAGGCTGGGAACAGGAAAGCTCTGCCCCTGAGGGAAGAAACGGGACAGCAAGAGAGGTGGTCAGTGCCTCACAAGGCAGCAAGGGTGCCCTGCACTGGTGCTCGGGGACAGCTTGCCATCTGTGGGACCGTGCTTCAGTCCCACTGAATTTTTATCAGTATTCACAGTTTCCAGTTTGATAAAGAAAAGCGCAAACTCCCCCTTACAAGAGTGCAATTGCTGTGTTTCAGTTTAAACAAAGTGATTGGCACTAAAACAATTTACCATCAAATACAACACAGGCAAGGCATGCTCTCACCAAGAGATGAAGTATATCCCACCATGTGCAGTTAAAAGTAACCTTCTTACAAAACATTAAAAACGAGAAAATCAGCTTTGTGCCACCCACTCAGATGAATTTTAATATGCTAGAAAATTAGAGCTCATTTCATTTGTACAAATAATTTCTGAACGGCAACAAAGAAAATCCATATGAAAGGGCATACAAGTGCACCTTCTGCAATAACTAGTTACACCACTGCAAACTACAACTGGATATAATCTCCATTAATGGGGATTTTAAATGAAAGACCACAATTCTAAATTTTTTTTAACAATTCCTACGGACTGCCTTATTGCTGGCCGCTTGCATTTCTTCCCTCTTCTATAGCAGAGTCAATGTAGTTGCAGGGTGTTTTTTGTTTGTTTACATGCTTGGCAAGAATATTCTCAGTAGTGCAAACTTACTTCTTCAGCAATAATTTGCTTGTGTGTTAGCGCCATAAAAAATAAAGAACATTGCAAACGGACAGTTTTTAAACCTGAAGCAGACGGCATGCACAGCACAGTATAAATGCACCAAGGAAGCCTTTGTCCAAGCTGCCATACGATTCTGTTTCTTACTACAGTTCCTCAAAATCAGACTACAACTTCTGCGAAGTTGTAGAGTTCAAAGGGACTTCACACGGACCAGGCCCAGTGTACAGGTCGCCGGTTCACTCCCCTAAGCTCTCTTAACTAAGAGCTCTATCATCCACCCACACGGGGGCTGGGAAAACTTTTACACACTCTGCATAAGATGACCACTGCAATGCAAAATTCATACTGAAACATGAGGAAAAAAGTTGATAGCCAAAGCAGCTCCACTAGCTATTCTGCTAAAAAGTATACTACACACTTCTAGTCTTACCTTAAAAAGATAGCTTATTTTGTTTACAGTCTTGTATTTTCTTATGCTTCCAGGACATAACTATTTGCTTTCCTTTAGAATAACAACTCTCTGGACCACAATGTCAAGCCAAGTTTCAGCAATTCTGCTAATCTGCTGTAGACACACACTGATCACGAACTGGGTTATATAGCAAAAATGTTGGCAAACTCCTAACAAAGACAGTAAGAACAAGTTATGTCATACACTCAAAAGATCTGCCGAAACAAAAAAAATTCAACTATTAAAACATTGTTTCTTTTTGACACAGATTACATTAATGCTTGTCACTTCTCTTTAGGAATTTCAAGATTTGCCAGCCTTTGGTGTTCAAAGGACTGAAAGCAGCATTGGGGTTTGTACTGAATCTATCCTCCTCTCAGCCCACCACGATCAGTCACCACATACCAGCTGCACTCTGGTGATCGCACATATGCAGGCACTCCTGCGGCAACATAAGCCAACCTCCTTCTTTCCTATGAAGGTGTGATGGTGAGAGAGAAACGGGTGGGTAAGCCCTAGAGGCGGGAGAGGAAAGCAGAAAAGGGAGGGAATTGGTTTGAGGAAGACACACAGGTAGTAGAGAATGTGGAGGAATTCAGTCTTTAGAATGAGGGGATGTAGGGAGGAAAGCAAATTTTTGTTTAAAAAAAAAATAAAATTAAGAGCCTGTCTTAAAACATTACTTGAAATTCTGCTTCAACTACCCCAAAAACCAATACTGGAGAACTGCAATAGTTTTCTCACAAACTGCTAAGCAGCAACAAGAGTAGAAAGGATTTCCTGGTTCCTTACTCTGATACCCACTGTGGATTCTGGTAATGTGTTTCATCTCTGAGCATCCATTAATTAGCCACTGAGGCAGGGCAGTCTGAAGCATCCAAGCTGAATTTTCTGCAGCAGACAAACATGAAAGCATGGAATAGAAAAAGGTTATGGGGGAAAAAAAGTTACACTGATGAGCACTTCAAAAAATATTTGTTTAAAATGAAGAGAACTCCCAAACACAGATGGCTGCCTTACAGCATGAATGAATTCTTCTGTTGGCACTGACAAAAGTACAGACAGTAAAGATTTACTTAAATTATCTTACTTTGTGATTACAAAAAAACCACTACATAATTTTCATCTGTTAAGTTAATTTCCTTAGGATTTATACCCACTGAAATACAGATGTAGCAACACTGGAGTGACGGGACACTTGCAACATTCTAGCTTTAAGATGACACATAGCTTTCTTCTTCACACATGGAACAAGCTTCTTCACAGGCAGCCATTGTTTGCACTACATTAAGTTCATCAGGTAAAAAATAAATGCGGCATAGAAGTTACCTTTTCTAGCTGCCAACACACAAGGAGGATACATAAACCAGTGAAGTTTAAAACACAGCACACTGTATTACACATATAATTCGTTTTTCATTTCAAGTTTATTAAAACTTTAGCAGTACAAATGATCCAGGTTTTAGATTATCAAAAGACCAAACTGAAGTCCACATCTTAAAAAAAGGCGTTCCCCAAAATGTCTCTAAAACTTTGAGACAATGGAAACATTAAGTCCACAAACTCATCCATGCCTGTCATCATCTGTTCCAGGACTTGTTTCATGATCAGACTTTTTATCCTTACTAGGGGCATGATCTCTTTCCTGACTCTTTGATTTTTGGTTTATTTCTTTTTCTGCTGAGGATCTGGTCTTTTCCTTTTCTTTGCTGCTGCGTGAATATGATTTTTTTGATTCTCTCTCTTTGCTACTTGGTCTCTTCTTTGAGTCTGGACTTCTATCCTGATCTCTACTAGACTTCTTATCTTTACTGGATTCAGGACTGCTACTTTCTCGGCTTTTTGAACGCCTCTTCCTTTGGCTTTCAGTATCATTCCTCTTATATGAGCTTCTACTTTCTCTATTTGAATATCTCTCTCTGTTTCTGCTTTGACTTTCCTCCCTCTCTGAGCTCCTGGATTCTCTCCTCCTCCTGTTTTCTCTCCCTCTGTATTTATCTGGTGTACCTCTCCTTTCTCTGCTTCTTGATCTTCCTCGTCTTCTTGTTTCCCTATCTCTATTTCTCGAATAGTCTTTACTTCTACTGCGGTCTCGGTCTCTGCTTCTTGATCTTCCTCTCCTACCTCTATCTCTGCTTTTGCTTCGATCTCTTGTTCTACTGCTGGAACTATGTTTTCCTCTGGCATGCTCACGCTCTTTGCTTCTTGATTTACGTTTCTCCCTGTCTTTACTCTTCCTATGGTCTTGTTCATTACTTCTTGAGCCTGCCCTTTTACTTCTCTCCTTGCTCCTACTTCTTTCTTTATCTCTCCCTCTAGAATCATAGCGCTTTTCCTTTTCTCTACCTTTCTCATGGTCTCTCTCTTTACTTCTTGATCTTACTCTCTTTTCATCATGTCTACTATGCTTAGAGTCTCTTTCTTTACTTTTTGATTTCTCTCGGCTTTTACTATGGCTTCTAGATTTAGCTCTTTTCTTGGCCTTGCTTTTGTTATGCTTGTCATCTTTTTCTGAATTCCTTCTCGTCTCCCTGTCTTTACTGCTGGATTTGTGATCTTTTTTCTTGTCTTTTTCCCCTCTTCTGCTTGGACTTTCAGAAACTTGTCTGTGGTCTGATATTTTCCTCTCTTTTCCTCTTCCAGGGCTTTTTTGATTATCTTTCTTGTTTTCATTTATTTCACTCCTTGGAGAGAGAAAGATAGAATTTTTAAAAATATTTTTAATTCCCTCCACTCTGAAAAATTAAGTCAAAAGTGAGACAGCTTCACAACTAAAACTTAAATCACACTAGGTCATCTATATTAATAACTATATATTTACAGTAGCATGATTAAAAACAGACACAGCTAAGTAATAGGATAACCAAGTCAGTGCCCTGTTTTTTTTGGAAGTAACTGTAATTGAAAATCTAAGATGACAGGTATTACTTTTAATATATAAAATTTCAGTCCAGAAAGAAATAATCTTACTTGTCCCCTTTTATCCATCTTTCTCCACTAGACACTCTCATTCTTTGAGCTCTTTGCATTTCTTGCCTCCAATGTGGAGGAGTTTCGCTGCGTCGGAATCGATCTCTTGACCTGGATCTGGAAGGTGTCCGATAACGCTTGACGGGAAAAAGAGATAATTGGGTGTACGTTTGAATTTCACATGCTGTGATAGCCAAGATTTTTATCCCCAGCGGTCAATTCTACAACACAACACTTCACATATATACGGAGTTTACACTAACAAGTTATTAAACTTACTGAGAAATGTATTTGACATTCAGCTAAAGCAGGAATACGAAATGTCTAATCAAATAACTATTTTTAAGGTAACTTCTATTTTAGGATTTTTGTACTCAGCAGAGAGGTCCTCTGTTGCTTTTAATTAGGACAAATGCAATACACTTTTCTAATGATAAAAATTCTTTGCTTTGACAAGCAGCAAGAAAACAATGCTTCACACTTTTTCTTTTAAGTTTTTACTAAGAATTTGAGGATAGAGACTTCTGTTACTAAAAGCATTTGCTACAAGCATTGCATAGCACATGGCTTCACAAAACCAGAGCCACCAATCTTGCAGATTCCCCCTGCCAAAAAGGGGTAGAAGTCTTCCCCACGTTCCTTTTGCACTGGCTCTGGTGTTCACTAGAACTCTCCTTGAGCTAATTCCACTCACCAATTCACAGAATACTGCAGTAACACAAAGAAAGCAACTTTTTTGTTGGTGTCTGCCCACCTCGCTTCAAATACACTCAGTATGCAAACAGGAAATTGATTTCATTTTCCTTGTTGTCTTCCTTCAAGCCTCAGTCCCCAAACCAATTATGATGTACCATAAATCCTGTTGGGTTTGGTGGTGGGGTTTTTTGTTTGTTTGGGGCTTGGTGGGGTTTTTTTTGGTGGTTGTTTTTTTTTTTTTTTCCCCCGGGTTGTTTGTTTGTTTGTAATCATCCATTCTAATGAAAACAGTAATACCAGCAGTAAGACTGCTATCACCTTGTTTATTTGAAGAACAGATTGTAAAAATTTACCCTTGGTCCTCTTCCTTTTATTTTCCTTCCAGATCGGGTCACTAACAGCCTCCTCTGGTATGTTGACTGTGAATTCGACAGATTACTAAAAATAATTTTAAAAAGTGATATTGTTTATAACATCAAAGAAAGAAGGAAAGATAAAAACAGTTTTAAAGCCTCTCCAGAGATTAAACTAAATGAAACCACACGTTTAATTTCTTTTTGTCAGTGCAGATAGTAACTACCACACAGTAGAACTCCAGATTTTGTGACCACAAAATAATTTTACAGGATTTCCAGGTTTTCCCATTTTTAAAGAATAAGTTACAGATTCAGACTGAACAGTTCCAATAAATTCTAAATGAGACTGCAATGTATTTTACCTTCTGTTTTGAAGCAGTATTTTTAATTTTTTCATTCAATAAAACCATTTTCAAAGACTAAGCCTTTGTTCTAAGACAAAGGCAACAGTGTCCAATGAACTGAAAAATCCATTTTTCATCCAGCAGTGCTCACAACATGGAACTCTTTAACAGGGAAACGGACTCCCTTAACATTAGAGTCCTAGAACAGTAACATGACCATACCATCGTCAGTGCACAGTCAAACTCAAAGCATATATATTACCTTTCTCTTTCCTTCTCTCTGCTTTTCCTCTCTTTTTCTTTCTCATCTACTTTTGGAGGACTTTTCCTCATCAAGAACCGGTTTTCAGGTATAGGAGGAATTTCTTCAGGACGGACAGTAGATAACGGCTGTGCTTCAGGGTTTTCATCTTCGCTTTCACTGGATGAGCTTTATTTTTGTAAAAAAACAGTTATACTTAAAGTGAGTTATTTGGATGAGGGAGTTCCTTTCAATCTACTTAAATAATTCAGAAATTCTCTTAATTCAATACTACAAGAAACTCAGGAAACAGCTACTTCAGAAGAAATTCTTTTCTCCCCCAATGATATTTTTACTCCAAAAGGTACAGCTACAGTAGCTTCCTGACCAACATTTTTTATCTATGGTTTCCAATGGTGCAACACTGAACATACATTTACTCCCTATTTAGACATGGCTTTAAAAAAAAAAGTATTAAAAAAAATTCTATCAGGAGAATCAAATTCAAATTGTACACTAACATATGTAACTGGCTACAAACTATTGTAATTCCAAGCAGTTGATATAAACAAACTTCTGTGAAATGGACTTAGTCCCACAGAAAACAGTGTTTAGGTGGCATCGCCTTCAGTCAACATTTCTTACATTTTACTGCTAGCTTAGAAAAACGTGACTTGCACTGACACAACTTGTATCCCACACTGAGCTATAAGCAAAACTATTAGATTAGAAATAACGTTTTCAGAAGCAAAAATGGCTTTTGAGGTTTATGATCTTCCAGGAAAACCACAAGACTTTTGGCACATCAGACAGAAATAATGTTAAGTATGTTCTTTTATTATTTTTTCTTTAGTTTTGCTTTTATTCCTGCGTACTACGTTCCTGTAAGTGCCCCTGCATATAACTTAAATTGAATTGTACAGAAGTGAATTCAGGGAAACAAGCTATCACCATCCATTTCAAACCAAGCACTCCTGCAACTTTTCAAGCCAAAGATACGTAAGTCTTAGTCCATTCCTCCAGTCCTTTACAAGTTGCAGCACACATGCACATGGACACTGTGCTCTGCCATCATATCCAAATATTTAAGCCTGCATATGGAAACTTGTCTCCCAAACTTCAATATAACTACTCCACTAGTTACAGAACACTGTTCTGTAGTTATAGGACAAGTCAACAGTACTGCACGGTGTACATGTAACCAAACAACACATCTCAAGATTGACCTTTTCTTGCTTTTCTTTCTCTTTTTCTTTTCTTTCTTATGTTTCTTGGAATTTTTCTTGTGTTTCTTTTTTCGTTTTTTAGATTTCTCTTCTGAAGCACTCTCAGAATCCGACGACGAGTCGGAAGATGATTCTGAATCACTTGAACTTTCCGAGTCACTGGATGAGGAAGACGACTTGTGTCTTTTCTTTTCTTCTTTCTTGGCTTTAAGTCAGAATAGCAAATACAAATTTTAATATCAAACATGTCTAAATAAATGTCAGAAAATTTAATCTAGTATCTGCCTGAGCTTATAACTGTGCCATGAGACTACTTCATCAAAATACTTACAAACTAATTGAAATTTTGGAGAAAACAGAGTTTTTTCCCAAGTAGAATAAGGGGTAAGTCTAGAACACATAAAAAAAATTCCAGTATTTTGTATTTACAAAGCTCTCAAGTATCACATTTATATACTCAAGAACTTCTAGAACCATGTAAGCTTCAGATCATGTTTTATACAATATAAACTACAGATGAAGAATTACTTAAAAATTATTTAGACAGTGTTTATAAAAAAAAATTTCTTTGGCTTCAGCTTTAACCTGGTCTCATGCGAAATCTATTCAAATCACAAACAAGTTCTGAAACAGAAAATAAGTGACATAAGCTAAACTGATTACTCATAGAATTTAGCTCAGAGGGAAGATTCAAATAACCAACCTTCCTGCTAAGTGAAACCATGCTCAGAGAGCAGTCCTAATCCTCCAGGTCATCATGTGTTGTTTTCTTGGTTGGTTTGGATTTATTATTTTTTTTAAATATAAATAACTTATTAACCATCTGGTATGGAAAGGAACCCTGCTAAAGAGCAGTCCTTAATTACATATTTCACTATTTCGTATTAGTCCTTAATTACATATTTCACTATTTCTTTTGTGGCTGCTGGAGCTGCGAATCAGCAACTTACTGGCAATTTGATGTTAGTCTGACAGGAAATAGTCCTAGAACACACACACATTTTTATACCCTCTAACTGATCCGAGACCTACTTAAACTATTAAAAGTGATGTAAGTATTATTTCAGAGTCACACTAATTTGAAAAAATAAAAATGCAATAAAAATCATACTATAAAATCTTCACGAAAAGAAGTCTAGGCTTCCAAGTTATGATGCTTCAGTAAATCAGTTAAGTGGTATGAATAGTCTTCAAATGTGTTACGAAGTTTGTATCAGCCTATTGTCCAGAAAATACAGGCAGGCACGCTGTAGTTAACTTTTCTAATTAGCAAATATTATTTTACTTTGCTATTGCAAATTGGAAAGACAGCCCTTCATTCACTACACAACATACTACAACCACAGATAGAAAAAACAGAACCTTCACCATTAAAACAGAAGAAAAAATATACCAAAAATAAATACTGATGTCCAAACAGCCTGTTTCCTCGGCACAGCAAATGACCCGTATTTTTAGAACACCGATTAAGACCTTAAAACAGGCTTCAATTCAGACACAGACATGAATTTTAAAGTTGCGTGTGAAATCTAGCTGAAACTATTAGCCTATTTTGCAAAGTTTTTAATAGCTTGCTATATTCAAAGTATTGAATGTTTACAGATATCATCTGACCTACAACACACAAGCAGTTTGAATGCTACCCACCCCCTGCTCTTCTTCTGCACAAAACAGGTAAGGGAAAACATTAGGCTAAGACAAGATTATGACTATGCAGTCTGTTTGCACCTAAAAACTACTCAGACAGAGACACAACATGTTCACACAGCAGAAAGCATAAAGATGTCTCCCTGAATAGCCTGTTTTTTTCCTTTTCTACTAAAGACAGATAAATTCGACTGTTCAGTCTAGCTAAGCATTTCTTCTGTTGGCTTCCACTTTTGTCCAACAAGATGATGCAATTTGTACTTGGCTATTGTGTATCAGTCATTGTTATAAAATAATTAAGGCAAGTAATTAGAGAAACTTTGGTAAAAAAAAGTAAAAAAGTTATGATAACTTTCCTATTAGATGATTTTTGTCCTTGCTCGACAGAAAGTAGGTCCTCTTGGGTATTAGAATAACTCAAGTGTCAGAAGATAAAAGACTTCAAGAACTTCAAAAGAATTACAGGTTATTAACCAGCTTTTTGACTTATGAACAGTCTTGATTTCGTATATACGGATGGAAGGAAAAATTCCCTTTCAGAATTCCCTGCCAGCATCTCTGATCATGTACCACACTTGTAGGTGTCCAGAAAAAAAGTTAAAATGGCAGCAGTACTAAAGACTAAGAAGTACCTACTAACAGCTATTCAAATTCTAGTGTGCAGTTATTTGGAAAACGAATTCTTTTTATTCTATACCAACACATTAGAGATCTGAATGCATAGAAAAAAAGTGATACTCATGTAGAAAACTTGAGGCAGAAGATTCACTTCTATGAAGAGTAGATTTGGTAACTGCCCTTATGAAAAAACAAGTGGCTGTTTAACAGAACAGCCTATCAATTTTCAGAACTGCCAATATTAGATTCTCCAACTGCTAAGCAGGTATTACCAAGCTGACTGACTCTTGAGAGTTAGCAGTAGGTATCTATTACACAATCATGCACACTCAATGTGGAAATTAGGGCCCATGCATCCCCGCACTCAGCTCTCCCATCCACCTGCCTGATCCTTGTGTCCAAGGCCTCGTGTTCTCCAAACACTCCTGCTGCCCACCATTAACTAGCACTGTGCCTTACAGGCAGCTGAGTGGGCTATCCCGTCATCCTGGCATCAATTTCCCTTTGCGGCACACCAAAACAGCTATAGGAAGCAGAGTCTCCAGAATCCCAGCAGTACTGAGGCCAAAAGGTACAAGGACACAGACAAATGTGTAGGACCAGTCATATCTTTCCAGAAGCCTGTTCTTCTCAAGGCAGTTAAAGGAAAAAACATTTTGCATTTATTTTATTCACTCTTCTGATGACAAGTACTTCAAAGACCTAATGGCTTTAAGTCATCAGACTGCTCAGTGCCAAAACTTTCGTTTAGGCACTCAATTTCAAGTGTTCTAGAGTGGACTAAAAAGGGAGTGTAGCATACCAAAGACAACGTATGTACAGAGTGGGTATCTCACCCACTAGCTTCAGCTATTGTGTATCTGTGTTGTTTTATTTCATTTCCTAACCTGTGCCACTGGTGCATTTTCTAACAGATGCTATGCTCTTGAGTACTGTCCAGAAAATCAAAATTATTTCCTAACACTCAGGGTGACTTATGAGGTAATCTAAGTAGTTCTAGAATCTTTGAGAAATTATGAGCCCTAAGACAATTTTCCTTGGAATTCTGAGGTACTGAAGAGATCATGTCAGACTCCAAATTCGTTCTGCTAGACATCACAGCAGATGACACAGAAGTGCATCAAAAAGGAGAGGAAAAACTAAGGAGCTCAAGTTTGAATGCCTGTATTTTCCTCAGGCCAAAGAAACAACTATTCTTGTCTTCTGCTTCAAAATCCTTGGTGTAACCCCTCACAGAAAGTATCAGCAGCAGGTGCTACAAACGAAAAAGCATGACGATCCCTATCATAGTTCCTATTAAACATACATCCTGGGTTTCCTCTAATGAGATTCTCTAGAGCAACAGCAACATCTTAGATTGAGCCTTATTTTTTAAGAGAAGCAGAACACAATCTCCAATACCATGTTCAGCTCTGGAATGGCAGAGCAGGGCGTTTCTTCCAGAAAAAAAAGGGGTATTCTATCATATTCCTGTTTCAGAATACAGTAACTTAAAAAGGATATCCACTAAAGGGCAATTCCAAACTTTTCTGCTTCTAAGTGCCTTTTCTGAAGTTTTACCTAAAAGAAACTTGAAATAAGCTCAATATCTACAAAAAAAGCAGCAGTTATCAAATAAAGTCAGACTCCCATCAATCTTCTTAACATAGCACTCTACTTTCTACAGGACAAGCGCTTGCCAGCTTTGTACTAAAATTCAGCTGGAATAAGGAAATCCAAGGCAGGAGAAGCTTTCAAGAAAGAGTATTTGATGTTTCTTTAATGTCTTTTGCATCAATACCTTTTAAGTTTTTTAGAAGACAAAATGTACAGCAGTGTTATCTGCTTTTTCACCAATTGCCCCTCCATCCATCACAAAAAAGTTTCAAAATATTTTTATAAGCAACCAACAGGAAAGACAATGAGCAGAATTACCTCATTGTTTAAATCTATGTAAATGTAAAGTTCAACTTTACCTTTGGATTTTGGAATTAGCTCTCCACAACTCAGTATGCGTACTTCAGCATATGGTTTACTAGATGCATCTGTTTTCTGGTTTTCTATTTCTCTCACAACTTCCTGACCTGAGATGACTTGTCCAAAAACAACATGATGTCTGAAGAATTTAAACAAAATTAAGAATGCTTAGTACTTAATTTTCTCCAGGCAGTTCCCAAACAAACGTAAGAAGATAAGAGATATTTACCCATCTAAGTGAGGTGTAGGTTTAGTTGTTCTGTTGTTTCCAGATTTTAAAGAGAAAAACAAAATCAGTATTAGTGGAAAGCAGTCAGCATTTGAAGCATGTCATACACACATATGAAGTTGAAAGCTATTTTGAGTGAACTAAAAAATTGAACAAAACCATACATTAATTTTGCATACAATTAAAAGTATTTTATGTTTTGTAAACTACCTACTCAATGCATTACTTTGATTATCACATTTTACTGAACAAAAGTGCACACACATTTTTAGACAGCATCCGCATATTGGATATAAGTACTCTATTTATTAAATTACTTAAGTAATGTTTGTATCTGTTCCTGATAGTAAGGCAACCCTCTCAGAGCAGGAAAACTGCAAATAACCTTCTATACATTAGAAAATAATCAGAAATCAAAGCAAAAAAAAAATCTGTACGTACAGATTAACTGACACAGAAGCAAAACTGATTTTCTCTCAGCTTTCCCCTATTACTAGGGCATACAGATGTCAGCCATGGCAGAAGTAAAAAGCTGTGATAATTACAATAATGATCAGTCAGGAAACCCAAAATAAGGATCTAATGGTAAGCGACATCACAACTTACCATGTTAATTAAGGTCATGAAACATGGGTAAGAGTTATTTCAAGAATGTTTTCTGTAAGTAAATTAGATTTAAGAATGTATTTTGAGAATTTACTTTTTAACTGCAAATAGACTGCATTGGAAAGTTATTTTGTGACAAAAAAAACCCTCTACTACTTTTAAGAACCCCCAGAGCTGTTTTGCTTCCTTCCAGACTACACTTAATACAAGAAAGTGATGAGTTCTACAAAGAACTAACAGGTTTCCTTTATTGCCCAAGTTAGGACACAGCTACTGCAAACTACCAAAAGTTCTTTTGCACAGACAGTAAGAACTAAACACAAAAGTGATAAAAACAGTCAGGCTCCCCAAACAGTGCATTAGGAAAATGGCTACTTCCACATAACTTTGTGAAAAAACATCAACTTTGAGTTTGCACAGGAGTTAGTCTTAAATACTTATAAGAATAACCTTTACAGCTATGAATGGCAAACCACACACACATTTCAGAACAGTACAATACTTACATAAAGAACTGTGAACCATTTGTATCTTTCCCTCGGTTGGCCATTGAAAGGAGAAATTCTTTGTTGTGCTTTACAGCAAAGCTTTCATCTAAAGAAAGTGTTTTCAGATACTTTAAATATACCACATATGCTTAGATAAATGCTACAATCTAAGTAAACTCATCCTTATTAAATAAATCTACTAGTCCCTTTAGTAAAAACTTGTTTAGAAAGAGATTCAAAATAATAGCTTTTTAAAATATATTATTCCTTCCATTCTAAATGCTATTTAATAAGGAGAAATACGAATTGATGGTTTATTGCCTGAGGAAAAAAAAACCTACAAAATTGAATATTCTTGTTTATGAGATTTGTTTCCTACCAACATTAGCAGAAACCTCAGCATGTTAGCATTTGTTGCTCTTTCTATTCTGCACATACTGATCACTGTCTCCTTGGAGCAGAAGTAGTTTTTAGCTGTGCATTAACTATTAATTAATGCCTCATTTTCAGGCAGTTTTGTTGTTTTGCTATTTTTTAATACACATGGATATCCAGTTTGACAGCAATCCCAACAATCTGAGACACACATGGAACTATGAAGCTGGCTGTTGTAAAAATAAGTTTAACTTGAATGAATCCTACTTCTGATGAGCAAATCATTGTCACAGCTGAAATAAAAATCCCAATGAAACTTGTGAAATGTGATCACTATTCTTCATTTAAGACATCTGTAAGAGATTATCCTCTCTCCCTCCTTTTCTGAAACAGCATAAAGGCTGTTGGGGGATGCAAACTCTTCACAGAGGAAGTTTGCGTGATATTGTTGAGATACAGATGTCAGGAGCAAGCATTAACAAAGAGAAGCATGCTGTCTGTAAGGCTATGGTTTCACATCACATGGCAGTGAAAGGGATAATCCCACTCACTCTCCAGTCACCTGTACGACTGCAATCCGGCATAGCACCAAGCATCAATCTAATCCTGTCGTGAGTTTCATAAGGGATCCGCAAAAGCTCCAGAAAGTTCAGTTTCATACCATGGCTGAGTTGAACTGCTAACTTGCAACTGCCGAAAGGTAGGTAGAGGTTTTGCTCCTTCTTCCATCTCCCCCAGCCATACATTTCTTTAAACCAAGCTACTCATTTGCATTGGTTTTGACGCCAAATTATTGAATTGCATCCACTCACTAATATGTAAATAAGTACTTTTTTTTTTTTCCCCTGCAATAGTCTTTGGGCATTTTAACAAGCTGCATCAGCTGAAAGTTTGATCTGAATGAGAGTCAGTGCAAGGTAAGACCTCCTCCCTCTTTTGGCAGCCGCAAACTGTTGAATCAACTCAAGGTCTGATAAAAAATTGCAGCCTGGCCCCACTAAAATAGTGAGTAATTCTCTTAATTGTTTGCTGCAAGCTCAGACAAGAACCAATGTTAAAAGAAAAGTGGCAGGGAGGAGGGAGGAACATAACTGCTCCTGCCGGTAACAGCTAGCCATCACAGGGGTTTAGGCATAATACTGTAGAAGTGTAAAAACTGCTCCAAGAAACAGAGATGCTCCACTACATTCTGGACAAACACAGGCTGAAAAACACAGTGGAGAGCAGAAGAGGTATTTCTGCACCACTGACTGAAAAAGAAACAGGACTGTGAAAAAAACTGATGGCCTTTTCATCACTAATTCCTCAAGTTCAGGAAACCAGGGCTTCATGCTTTTTTTGAAATATAGATTTGCAAGGAAACCTGACTCCATCATGCCTTTCTCCTTTTCACTGGAAGGAAAGACAATCCCCAACTTTTAGCTAGCCAAGTATATGTTTAAAAACAGTTGTAAAAATATAACCCTGGTAAAACAGACAGATACAAATGAGTTAGTTTTTAATTTTTCATTAAAAAGGTTCATATCTTAAAAGTAAAATAAAATAACAAACTGAACAATCTAAGGCCTCTAAGACCAGATAAAATCTTAAGAGATGCAGTGCAGTTCAGGTTTACAGAACAGAGACTGCAGAATGTAAAGGTGATTGCTTATAGTAACACCAAACCAGAGCAGACTGATAGAGCTCTTACCTTCAAAAAAGCCACCATAAATGGATTCTCCTCCCCTGCCATTTCCTTGAAAAAGGAATAGTGATAGTTATAACTTAGTGATTGAGAGACACGTTATGTGGAAGGTGCTTCATAATACAAAGTACTGATCCAACTGCATCCAAGTCACTGACATTATTCTTTGAGATATGTAAAGAAGATAAAGACACATCTTTATAGTCCCAAAGCAAACTTGAAAAACAAGAAGAGTATCCTCCCATGTTCTGCCTTTTTTATTTATTTCCCAGCAGCAGATACAATATTCTACCCTCACATTTAAACCTTTCAACACGAGGTACTTAGCACTGAGATAATGGAGCAAAAGTGCGTGTGTACACACAGACGTCTAAGCTTATTATGTAAAGTTTTCATGTAAAGGTTCTTACACAGAAAAAAAGGGGGAAAAGCAGCTGAATCACAGAATAATTAATATAAGTAAATTATTTTACACAGAACTCCTGCAATATTCTATTACATAAGCATTAAAGTTTTCTTCAAAGATGCATATTATACCTTCACTGAAGTCACCTCCTTGGATCATAAAATCTTTCACAACCCTATGAAACAGGCAACTTTTGTAATGCAATGGCTTTTGGGTGGATTTTCCTGTACCCTTTTCACCTAAAGGAGAAGAGGAGGAACAAAAACCAAAATTACTCTCTGTACCTGTAGAATCTCCACTACCAGAAAGTGCTATTGTAAGCACTTAATCAAAATAATCTGCTAAACTCTGAAAAATTAGCTTGTGAGGCAGACAATAATATAACATATTAATACCACCTGTAATACCAGTAAAAAAACTAGCATTTAAGAAAGCAAAGCACAAACTACCTTCTGTCTCTACAGTAAGAACTCCTCAAAAACATTAGTATACAACTCTGGTCTCTTCCATGCAGATTGACTGAAATGAAACAGCCAGATTAGGTTTAAGATAACTGGCACTGCTCAGAAGCACACAACAAACACTTGGACTTTCAGTTACAACATGGCAAGGTTAAGGTACTACAAAAGCTTGTAAGAAAAGCAAAGAGGCAGGAGGAAGAAGAAGGAATCTCATTCTGTCCCCTGCTCATGATTACAACTGCCATCTTCCTCCCTTACATCAGCTCTGGTGCTCAAGACCCATAAGCAGACACCTAGTGCTCTGCTTCAGCTACACCACTACTTTCCCTGTTACCCTCAAATAGATAAGGTCTCTGCTGAGTTCGCAAGATGAAGTTCATGGTGGTGGGTCATGTGAATGGCAGAGCCAACCTCAAGGTAACGCTAAAGTAATCAGCAGGAGTATGTTGGAAGGAAAATGATCTCTTCCTCTCAGTACTGGCAAACCGTTAGACTGTATCTTCCTATAATCTTACTCGGAGCTATTAAACTGGCAGCTTGTGTCAAGGGCAGTTCACTCTGAACTTGCGGTGCCTCCATATGGATCTGACTAGCTAGGAAAAACACTTTTGGTAAGAATGTTGATGAACATGAAGCTGTACCCGTTTCACTATCTTGACATATGTCTAATACAGGCACGCCAGGAAAACACAGAGCTGTTGACCCCTAATTTAAGAAGGCAGCATATACTTTTCAAAACCGTCCCAAAAAAAATTAGTAAGGAAAACAAATAAAACCAAAATTTTAATTGATTTGCTGATGATCAGTATCATAAACACTCTTCCCATTTATTTTCCTCACTATTCTTAAATAGGTTAAAGCAGCAAAGTAGTCCAGCATCTGAATTGGATTTTGAATGTCAGCAACTAAGTATGAACTTAGTAGTATTTGTTCCTGACCAGAAATGCTGTTGAAAGGCTTCAAGTCAAAAATTTAACGCAGTAGAAAGGAGTAACACCTTTATACCATAAATCTGACTTTAATAATAATAAATCAATAGCAGGTCAAGAATCCCATGGTCACAAGGTAACACACAGTCATTAAAAAAAAAATTAAGGTTCAAATTTGTTAACAAATTTTGATAATCTGATTTTGTGCCAGTAAGCCTAATCAGATCAGAAAATATGTACATTCCTGCAGACATCATGAATGGTGCACTAAGTGCTCTAGCCACCTTGACGTGAATGTAGTTACGCACCCACACCTAACTCAGATCACATTAATACTACTGAGTGATTCAGTACGAACAGCTACAGAGCCTTGACCTGAAAAACAACAGAGCTGGAAGGAAAGGAAGCAGAAAACGCCGAAGACAGAAAGCATACATGCTATTCGTGTATTCACAAAATTATTCTTGTGTTAATAAAGTTAAACTTTGCTAAACTGTCAGCATTTTCAACAAGCATGCAGTCCACAGGACAAGAATTCTGTTTGGAAATGCTTCCAGGAGAGAACCATCTCAGTATTTTGTTCAAGAAATAATCTGAATTTCAATAGGAGTGGAAATCACCAGTGTCCATTAACAAAGAAAAATTAAAATTAAGATATTATTTTTTTGTGGGTTGTCTTTTTTTCCACAATACCTTTCAAACACCTCAAAGTATTTAAAGACTGAAAAGTTAAGTCCGGATGGTTGACCTCTTATTGGCTACCTTTCAAGGCTGGATGATGTTATATAATGTGAATGCTAGCAACAGAAAATCAGCTTACTGTGTCCGTATTTAAAGTTCATTAGCATATACTCCCTGCAACATACTAAGCCAAAGCTACAACTGCGTTGATTCTATATCAGATGTCTATAAGAAATCAGCTAGATCTCTACAGATACAAAGAACCAATGTTTTCAGTAGTTATTTTTATATGCAAGAAAGTGTCAGGAAAACTAACATAGACATCAAACTAGCTAACACGGTGTTACATTAAAAATTATACATAAAATTAAAAATCTACAAACCTGTGCAAAGGCAGCGAAAATTCTCACATGTCTTTGGACACACATCTGAAAACAGTTCAAAGACCACTCTTCCAGCTAGAAAGAGAAAGCCGTTTATTAGGACATGAACTGGTATTTGAATTATTCTTGTATATCATATATGAATATGATGTTACTGAACAGATATTTTAATTTTCTTACCAGGTACATTGTTGATGGCTATGTCAAAAAAGCAACGAGGTCTCTGGACTTTTACTCCCATGGCTTCAAAAGTTTAAATACTGTAAGTAATAAAAATAAAGTTTAGCTTTTCCTTTTGCATACAGAAACTGTGCATAAGCCAACGTAGAAGATTTCACAAAGACAAAAACTGCCGAAAAGCAAACTTCAAAAAAGAAAAAAAAGAGAGCAAACGTAAGTATTTTTAAAGGTTCAGAAAACACAAAGTATTTTAGGTCATTTTCATGTTCTGTAGAGCCAAATGAGTGATTTTACTCCTATTTGCTGCAACAGTAGTAAATTTAAACTTGAGTGCCCTACTTCAGATGAGGAAGCACAAAAAGAAAAGATACTCTAAGGTACGGGGATAATAAAGCTTGAAGTCTTCTTGCTTCCAGATAGTATAGGTAATCACCTAAGTCGTCTGCTCCTAGATTTCAATTTCCTAGGTAAAATAACTTGTTTGAATGCTCCCAAACTTTAAACATTTAGCTGTAATGCCTGAGTAAGGAGGGATTTAAGTCCTGCTCTACAGGCAGTTTACTTGAGAAACAGAGATATGCCCTAGCATTTATATACAGCATTTTAGTCAAAATAAATGCAAACTATCTTAATATGTGACACAATTTTTATTTCAAACATTGATAATGAATAAACTAAATTGTGAAATAAACATCAATATACCTACATCAGTCAATTTTTAACTCAGTTTTGTAGAGAACAGAGTGGGAGACAAGGAAGAAATAAAGATTTCTACCTGAACCCCTATTCTCACCAACTTTTTTGCTCAGTTTGATGTTTCCTACCTCTACACTGTCTCATGAGCAGTGGAACAAACAAAGTTTAGTCCATGTTCTAAATGTTACCTCCAATGTCTCCTGCACTTTCCCTAAATCCTGCAATAATATCCCCTAAATACTGGCTGCACTTGGTTCTAACTGACAGTTACGTCAAACAGTCAGTATGAAGACCCTGACTGGACAAACAGCAGGCCAAGTAAATATACCTAACGCCTGAGCTGATGTTGCCTAGTAATCCAGGCTAAAATATCAATGACATTTATCCTACCTAGAAGTCAAGTGAGCGTTTCCTCTCCAATATACTTAAGTATCCTCTGCACAGTTTTATTTCAGACAGACCTTCTCCTGAAGTGTTACAGAGAAAACTACAGAGTTACAAATGATCCATAAATTATTAATTTCTATTCATGTATTTAATACCAAACACAGTCTTGTACATACTGATGATTTAAAACTTGTCTGTATTAAAAGCAAGTACATGGGGTATGAATGTTAAATATAGAATCAACAAAAAAACATAACTGAAAAGACCAAGAATAAAGTCAGAAAATTACAAGGAAAGCTCAAGAGTACTATATGACTGGTAACAATAGGACTTACATGACTTGGGTATTTATCTCTTCAAATTTATTTTCAATTAGAATGTGAATACTCTTAACCCACAATACTCTGTGTTTTTTAATTGTGAGCTTGATGGAATTTTACTACTGAGGGAATATGATTTTAAAGTCAACAAAAAGATGCTCACTATACATACACACAAAAATGTGCTATGTAGAAGGGCAACCTTGAGAAGTCAAATCACTTCTTCCTTCCAAAACTCTGTAAGAAAGGACAATATTACAACCCGAGTACTGTCCTGAAAAGTTCAAGCCATTCATCATTCTCAACAACCTCCTGTTTGAGGAGCCTCTTACTAAATAGAAACTATGCCTAAAAAAAACCCAAACAAACAATGAAAACAAAAACCCCACTTCAGTATATCTAACGAAAGAGGCATCTGTTTTATTTCTGAAAGTGGAATTACAGTTCAGCTTAGAGTATATTTGGTTTTATTGACACATACACTAAAAATATTTAGTCTTGTCAGAACAGCTGCATCCATAACCAATGCATCACCAGCTGTGCCCATCAGGGTTCACATCCCTTCACACCTCTATCGGCCTCATTATTTTGTTCAAGTATTTGCAGGACAAAGCTGACCAATTCATAGCCAGGCTGTGGACAGCTGTTCTCCCTCAAAATGGTCTGTGCCAGTGGAAAGAGATAACCATCTCAAGCTGTTCACAAGCATCCCTCTGCCAGAGATTATCACTCATATGTCTTGGTATGCTTAAAAATACATCTTGGGAAATTTTTTTCAAATCACCTGTGCTAGCAAGGATCTGGCAATAATACTGTTTAATATAAACTAGCTCTTTTTGACTGAAACAGGCTAGAAAGCACTCACAGACGCACACCAACTGAAATATCAACGTGTCACGCATCTCACAAGAGCTGACGGCAAGCAGCAATACAGTAGTATTTCCTAGTTTTATGAGGGAGAAAAAAAACATCTTTATTTGTAACAATGCGGAACAGGTCATGGGACTACCTATTTGTTTCAGTCCCTGCACAGGACAGAAGAGATTTGGAGCAAAGATGTATTCAGTAGGAGAAATACATGTTGTATCCTATTTCTTCGTGTCTTTCTCTGTTATCATCAGCTCTCCCCGAATTTTAATTTCTCCTTGACCTTGCTTTTATATTTGTTTCCTTGCATCAGTTTACAGTTATCTTCTGCACTGGTCTTCATTCAATGTCCAAATGAAACGAACACTCAAGTGCATAAATTTGCATTCCTAGCATTTTGTTTCAGACCAACTACAGACAAAACCACAATGATTTATATCACAAAGATAGCCATCTGGAATCTTCAGAAATGTATTTTTAAGCAAAACTTTTAGTCCAGAAAATGCAAATGCACACCGTGAATTCTGAACATATCACATTCAGTAAGGCTGTGATTCCAGTCACTTGAAGTCAACATAAATGTGGGCTGATGCCAGAACAGAGGGCTCATACATCCAAGTGTTTAGCTTTCATACAGGTGGCCACTTAGTTGCATAAAAACTACCCTTTCCTTCCCCTCCAAGAAAAGATTTGGCAGTAGCACAAACCAGGTTTTAGTCTATGGCTCCACCATCACTTTAAATGTTTTACATTCATTCCAGTATGGATTAAACCGGAAATGAATTTACGATTGTGAAATGGGAGACACGCAGTTTTGTTCCTAGTTCCATTCCTGTGTCGGAGCTTCCAGTTCCAGTATGATACTGAAGGTGTGAACAACAAAAAACCAACCAGCTCAGCCCTCAACCTCCATCATTTCCTCAGTATTTTCGCCAAACACCACCATCTTTTCCTCTGTGTTTCGCCATCAAAAAACCCTCTGAATTAGCAGCAATGACAACTAAGGATTTTTTTTTTTCCATTTTACGAATCATCAGCACAGGATTTTTGTTGTCAGCAGACTTGGGAAAAAGGTAATACACTTGAACACATTTCAGGTTTAGGATGCTGTCTTTGTCATCATGGGGAATTAACACACCTACAGAAAAAGAAGAAAACATTTGCGTTCTACGCAGGTCTATGAAATTTATGCAGAAAGACTTTCTACTCATCATTAGAAATCACATATTATAGATTTTCAACCTGATCGCCCCTTCTAATGGTATTTAGGGGGAAAAGGCCAACCACAAAAAAGACTTTCAACATTCTTTCAGGCAAAAAGTGACTGACAGCACTTTCTATCACACCTCCTCTAGAATAATGCTACAAATCTTTTTTTGACTACTGATGTATCCCCCCCCAATAAAGAGAAATCAAATTAAGAGATAATCAAATTAAGAGATACATAGCACTATGTCCTGGTTTTGCCTGAGATAGAGTTAATTTTCTTCCCAGCAACTGGTATAGTGCTGTGTTTTGGATTTAGGATAACACATCAACATTTTAGTTGCTGCCGAGCAGTCAAGGACTTTTCAGCTTCTCACACTGCCCTGCTAACAAGAAGGCAGAGGGTACCCAAGAAGCTGGGAAGGGACACAGCCAGGACAGATAACCCCAACTAACTGACTGAAGGGATATTCCATACCATAGGACATCATGCTCAGTATACAACTGGGGGTTGCCTGGGAGGCAGCAAAGGCTCAGGAACTAGCTGAGCATCAGCTCTGGGTGGTGAGCAATTGTGCTGTGCATCATTTATTTTGTATATTTTTACTATTATTATTATTTCCCTTTTCTGTCCTATTAAACGGTCTTTATCTCAACCCGTAAGTTTTATTGTTTTTTTTTCTTTTCAATTCTCTACGCCATCTCACGAAGCGGGGAGGAGTGAGCAAATGGCTGGGTGGTTGGTTTAGCTACCTGCCAGGTTAAACCACAACACAGTATCAATTTGTCTTCCACGGACATGAGGCAAGAACCTGCTATCTTCTTAGGGAGATTTAAGAAAATACCATCCTCAGATAGGCGCTGATTAAATATGCAGTACATACTTCTAACACTACTGCACTGCATAGCTGATTTACATCACTTTCAGTATGATTTTTTGCAATTATTAACATTAATTCAGTCTTCTTGTACTAAAGTATATAAGGAATACACACCCAGTTATAACATCTTAGCTGGGAGAACCTAACATTCAGCTGAGAAGGCAGCAACATTCTCTTAATCTATTTAAACATAAATATAGGTTCCTACTAGATCATGCCCTTTATTTTCCTTGGAGAGAGGCACCTACTGTGAAAAAGATGTTAAAATATCTAACTACATTTGTGTCAAAAGCAACCAAAAAGCTTTGTTGTCAAGAGTTAGTCATGATTTTCTATTATCTAATTTATGCAGAAAGTACTTTTTTTTTTTTCCCCCCTGTTAAGATTTGTGAAAAAAATACAGGTGATTTCTCCCAGGTCTATGCACAAATAAGTGTTCACTGCAGCAAAGAAACCTGGTCATTTTGATTCTACTATTCGTAACCAGAACGTGGATTAGCAAAGGTCTGAAACAGTGAATCTGTATTTTAAAACATAAAATGCTAAGAAAAGGCACGTTTTAGCATTGGGTGAAAGGGAAAAAAGCTTTTAAAGGGCCTAGTGCAATCTCCAAGCCATTTACCCATTAGGATCCCCAAACTAAATTTCAGAAGTGGAATCCCTCCTGTTACTGAAGATGAGAATATGGCAAGACCATGCAACAGCAGGAGACAGTCCTTAATGCTAACCTGTATTTGCCAAGCATAAAAAAAACACCAAAAAACAAAAAACCAAAAGAAAAACAAACCCACAACACTTGTTCTATCATTTTTTATTCTCATGTTCTCCTCCTTTCTCTACTACTTCAGGTCTAGATCCCCTCCCTGCCTCACACCAGCCTTCTATCTAAACCTTACTCCATTAGAAGATGGCCAGATTTGCTCCCTGGCACTCTCTCACTCTGCTTCCAAATGGAAGATGGCTCGTACATGCACATGGCATGAAGGAGTAAACTGGTAGTGGAGACATCATGCTGCAGCAGAGTAAAATCCTCCACTGCAGTACATATTCTTCACTCCAAATTCCCTCATAATCCACAGATTTTCTGACATCCTAAGGAGGAAAAAAAAATAAAAAATCTTCTTTTGATAACAGCTTGATGACTGCTTAGCTAACCTACAAAAAATGTTTCTGTTTCACAGAAAACAGGAAAAATTATTAGTCTTAATAAGAAATATAGTTCCAAAGGGTGCTCTTGGAATAGTACTGATGACTGTATCCTTTATAGCTCCTCTTCAAATCTACTTCGAATATAGGAACGATACTTTTTTCAAAATCTTTATAAAGTTTTTAAAAACTGATAAATCAAGCTCTGTGCATTTAGATAAATTAATGTTTCATAAATCATGTGTAACTTCCATATTTTTATCACAGTAGCACTTAAAAATTTGAGTCATGCTGGACCCCAGTGCATTAATGAATGGGAATAGCGAAACAAAAGGGGGAGGGAAAAGATGAAGCAAAAACACCCCAAAACAAACAAAATATTCTCTCCTAAGAAAAGACAGATCTTAGAAAATACATTTTTATGCAAAAGAAATGGTCTCATAACCCTCTTAAAACAGGTTTCAGATGATTTCTAAAATACAATTAACTTAGTTAAACATTAGGCAACTACAAGCAAAAGTGACTTCCTTACCATCATTATGAAAGATACTTTTTGAATTACGACTGAATCGTAAGGTGATGTTTAGTACTAGAGTAGATATTCAGTCCACAGTTTCAATAAACTATTTCTTTTTCTCTGAAGCCTCTCCTTCAAAGCATCCTCAGTGACTCAAAAGCACTATCATAAATACACAGTACTTAGAGTTTGGTCGCGGCTGCAGACAAAATGAGCCTGAAACTCATTACTCATAAAAATCTCTTTAAGTGCCTTAAAAATCCCTGAAAAGAGAGAGGCAAAGGACCCTCCTGCCAGCCATGGCAGCTCCTGTAGGCTGCACTTCCCTAGGAGAGGCCTGCAGAGGGGAGGAGAACATGTGGCACGCAGACAGCCCGGTTAGTTCGCCTTCTAGGGGAGGACTCATTCAAACTCCCGGGCAGGCACCGAGCAGCACCCGAGAGGCCGAGCAGGGCACTCGCAGTGGGCACGGCCCCGCGGCGTGCCCGGCCCGCGGCTCGTTAGGCTGCGGAGGCAATGCCCGGCCTCGCGGACCCTACCACCTGGCGCGATTGTCG
>VWZZ01000257.1:25460-45592 GCA_013399095.1 Psophia crepitans | reverse complement strand
GCATAGACTGCGTCAGTGGAAGGAAAGGGCGGGAGGGGGCAACCCCGGGGGCGGCGCGGCCGGGGATAGGTGGGGGTGCGGGGAGACGGGAGAAACGGCACCCCGGCCCGGGAAAGGTGAGGGGGGGGCCGTCGGCCACGGTACAGCCCTGCCCGGTGTCGGGGAGGCGGCGGGGGCCGCTGGGAAGGAGCCGAAGCGATTGGGGGAGGGGGCTCCCGCCTCCTCGAGCTCGTCAGAGGCGCTCCGCCCCCTCTCGCCGCCCGGCCTGCCGGGGCGGCAGCTGCCTCGCCGCCTGAGGCGACAGTGGGCGGAGGGCGGCGGTGGCTGCCGGTGGTCGCATCGGGCACCGCGGGGGCCTGCCTCTGTCTTCCATCTGCAGGTACACGAGTGCTTCCCAACCAGACGTGTCCGGGGCTGGCCCTCCCTGCTGGTGGACACCCATGGTGGCTCAGTGAAGGGCCCGGAAAATGGCCGAGGGATTGGTAAATCTGACCTCCCAAACGGTACTAAAAGAGTTTAGGGTTACTCCAGCAGTACCTGGCGCACGTCGTTAGAGATTGTAAAGAACTAAAATGGCAATTTAGACCAAGTGTATGCAAAAAAAAGTTCCTGCAAAAAAAAGTTCTCCCACGTGTCTGTATTGCCAAAGTTAATTTATCTTAAAAATGACGTGGAAGTTTATGACAATACATAAAGCTGTAAGCACCTTCAAAATAAAGTAAGAGTTACACAGACGTATGTGCCTCCTTTGAAGGGTTTTAATTCAGACGAGTGCGTAATGGAGTTAGTAATCATACACAACAGGAGCTAATGTATGGATGAAGTCCTGTGACTGGCAGTTGAAAAGTGTGTTGAAAGCAGGAAATTTTTTTGCTGAATTTCTGGGGAAAAAAATTAAAAATTGAGAGGCTGACCCCTGTGCATTCTGAAATCCCGAAGAATCTGGTGACTGGACTTTGTTCAGTAAATCAACACTGGCTTCAGCACAACATGCTTTGATAAATCTTGTTTTCTTCCCTTATGGGTCCAACTTAGAAATTAAGGTAGCATTTTCTATTTGGTTTAGGCATTATTAATTGATTTCATGCAAATGTACTTGACAAGTGAAAATTTAAAAGTTCCACATCTTGTAAATGAAAAATCTCTATGATTTGCAGAAGTCCCCTTCATGTGAGCATGGAATAGTTTTCCTCTAAAGTGAGAGATCAGATGCTTTGGAGCTCTTACATGAGTCTGCACAAGGCCTGAGATTCTCGAAAAGGTTAAGTGCCACCCTTTGAGATGACCTGGCAGTGTTTGGGTCTCACTCTGTCACTTGCTTGCCTGTGTAGACTGTGACTAAGGAGATCTGGATTTACTAGCAGAAGGGTACAGGAACTGTTCCAGTTACAAATTTTACAGTTAGAAAATTTATTACAAATTCAGTTAAAATTTTTACATACTGTTTTTCTAAAATACTAGAGAATGACAATAAATAAATTAGGGGCTATTTTATTAGTTTGCATGAATTCCATATTCACCAGCATCCAATACATGTGATCAACAACAGAAAAAAAGTCAAAACCCCAAACTTTTGATAGACAGCTGCCAAACAGTCAAATCAATTAAAAGTTGGTCATGATAGTAGTCCTGGTTATGATTTTTAATAGAATTTTAGAACAATTTGAAATTGTTATCATTCTATCTAAATGTCTTTGTTATTGAGGCTGGTGAGAAGAGGTCCGGGAAGATGGCCTGGAGCTATATGTATACAACGTAAGTAACATACATGTTGCAACTTATGCTAGATTTGTGTTCTGGAATGCATGCATTTTTAACTTTTGGGTTGTTTTTTTTTTGCAAAGCATTAAAAATACCATGTAAAATAATGTTAATTCCTTTCAGTGAAGCCAAACTCTTGAAATTCATCCTTCCCGAACTTGAGTCCCTCTGTGATTTTTCTAGGCAGGGAAGATTTTCCCTGCCCTCACAATGCATTATATAAATGTTGGTTTTATTAAATGACCTCAATAATCAAAATGACCTTAGAACTTTTGCATTATTTATTTCCTTTGGAAGGTCTAACTGGCCAGACCTGCCCATCTCAGCTGCCCATCTATGCTGTCTTGGGGCATATGCACAGTAACTGACAGTGCAGAGACACACGAAGACTGAGGCTACCCCCCCCCCCGCCTTGTTTGGAGAGAGCAGTCAGTATCTGTGGTTTGAATGCAGGGTCTTGTGAAAAAGTCAGCTAAGAACTTCTCAAACTGTGTTCTGCGGGTGCAGAGAGGCCTTAAAGTTGCGCAGACGACAGTGATCCCTTTGTTTCCTCATTTAACCCAGCCGGGTGCCGGCCTTGCCGTTTCTGTAGCCCTCGCTTAAGCCAGCGCTGGCGGCCTCGCAAGCGCACACGCGGGAAGGAAAGTTGTGCCCGCCGCCTGCCCCACAGGGCAGCCCGCCCCGCCTCGGCGCCCGCCCCACCGTCGCTCTTCCGCTAGGCGGGAGGAGAAGGCGGGCTTGGGCACGGCNGGGCGGGCCGGGTCCGCGCCTTAGGACTCCTCCCGAGGCGGGAGGGGGAAGGAAGGCTGGGCCGCGGCGGACCGAAGCGGTTCCGGGGGGCCGGGCCCGGACCTTCCTCCCACCGAGCATGGCAGTGGCCTCCTCGCTGTAGAGCGCACGCCGTTCATGCGGCCACCCTTACGCTCAAGGTGGCTGAGAGAGCGCCGGGCGGTGGCGGGAAACGAGCCTCAGGCTGCGGTTTGTCCCCTGCGTGCGGCAGCGGGCCCCTGACCGCCCCCTCCTCGCCCGCCGCCGCCTTGAGGTCCGTGCGGCGGCTCAGCTCCTTCCTTCCCCCGTTCCATCTGAAAGGCTTCTGGGTCAAAATCTCCCCGTAGGAACGGAGGAGGCGGCCCGCAGGTGGGAGCAGGCGGGCTTTCCGCGGGTGGCCCGGCAGCAGCGCGGCACGGAGGCTGCCCCGGCGGTGCGGGGCAAAGGCGGAGAGGAGGTAGGCCGCTCCTGGTACCCAGGGGCGTTGTGCTGCCCGCGGCATGGCTCACGGACACTGAGCTGGCTCTGGTAGGCAGGTGTAAAGCACTTACTACCGCACAAGCAGCTCTCTTAGCACTTAGTTACTGAAACATTTAATACTTCTGATACTTGGGGAATGGCGGGTGTCCACGTTTACTCCTTTGTGGAAGAGTTCCTGGCTTGCTCTGTTTGTAATACAGCCTTGAAAATGCTTACTGTGTTTCAACTGGAAATTATTTTAAAGGATTTCTCGTCCTTTTAGTGTATATTTTACGTGATAAGCAGAACACCTTACAAATAGTTCTTTAAACAGATACAAATTTTCTGATTTTAATCTATGTACTTGTAAGTTTCAAAACATCCAACTCTTGCTATTGATTCCCCTTTTAAAAGTTACTAAAATTAATTACAACTTAAATTGCATACAAGTTTGTGGTAAATCACTTGCATCTGCTGAATGCCTTCCTGAAAGAGAAATATTTAGAAACTTGCTTCAGGCAGTTTTAGGTAGAGATCCTGGTTCCCAGTCATTAGGGTAAGGGATGCAATGTCCACTGTCAGGAAAAGGGGAAAGGATGTGTTACCTGGGTTTACAAGGAAATTATTTGAGCGTGAAGTTTTTACATTCTCATGAGGTATCTACTTCATCCTGTCTTCTGGCAGCTTAGCTTGCCAGTACCCTGGGGAATAAATGTGAATTGATGTTGTAACTATTTTTTTCCTTTGGATGGACATATGAAAATAGAGGAACAATATGCACAGCAAAAATACGCTAATAAAAAGGCTTTGCTTAATGTTCTGTAATACAGTACATGAAATCTTAAAATCAAGTTTAAATATATCAGTATTCTCTTAAAGGTATTTGTCTGATGCTGTCTTAGTTTTCTAAAACAGAATTAAGAAAAAAAAATCCGGTTCATTTGCAGGTAGAACTCCAGACATGATCATGCAAAAAGGTTAAAAAATTCTGCCAGTTTTCAAGCTGTTCTTTACTATCACATCATTAGAGCGGAAATGCTTTTTTTCTCTCTCATAAACTAGGTAGCTTGTACAGTTCAGTAATTCTGATAACTCTGTATTGTGGCTTCTGCTTAGAAGCTGTTGGTGGTACAGTCAATCACTACTGCTTTTGATTATTGTCATTGTATCCGATTTGCTTCATCTGCATGCATCTACATGGCAAGAGGGAATGGAAAAAGTATTTTTAATTAACTGGGAAAATCCATGGGGTAAAAAAAAGGTCAAATGGTCTGGTAAATGTGGTTAATTTAGTACTTGAGATTTTGTGGAAGATTACTAGATTGTGATTTAACAGTGACTTGAGCAACCTTTGATCTGTATTTTAGCTTATTTAATACACATTATAAAAACCCATAAGAAGTTCCAGCTACTGTACTGAAAGTATATGGCTGCATGCTAAGAGGGAAAATCCAAAAATACTTTTTGTGGAGATTACATGGAATAAATAGGATCATATGACTTTTCTTAGTGATAAAGTGGAATAAATTCTTCATGAAGACAGCTATTGTATGGAACAAATAGAAGCAATAAAAGCAATCTCTGAAAAGAGACTATAAAGTAAATCGTTATTGTAAAAGGTACTTAATACGTAATATAGGAAAATTTCTACCTTTTATTTTTGTAGGCTTTCATTTTGCATAGGGAAGAAAACATTTCATTTTATAACATTATAAATTAAAATGACTTCATTTTAGCTTTCCTACTATCTGCCTCAGTGTCATCCACAGCAGTGTTGTATAATATATATATAAAAAGTATGAGTTTTTATTCTCTGAAGCTGATTGTGTGGGCATCAAAAGAAATCCAGCTATATCAAATTTTGTAGAATGATTTCAGTACCTTACATAGACTGCTCAAATAAGAAGGTTTTTTTCTTTCTCAGTAGACCTAGTGCACGCTGCTGCCATCGCCTTGATAATGTTACATTGATGGAATCATGCCCACAGTTGAAGAGCGTTCAAGTTTCCTGAATGTGTGGTATGTTGATAACTTTTGTTGATACTGGTTATATCTCCTAAAGTAAGACTTCTAGACTTTTCCGTGATCTCTGAGTTAAGGGAATTTGATGGGTTTTTTTTGGTGTACCACAACACTTATTACCAGTGTTTTGTGTTCTGAAGCTTGGAACCAGTTTTGTAGTTGTAGATTACATAGTTGTTAGCACTGGGTACAAATTGGGGGATATATTAAGAAAACCAATAAATCCTTAGCAAATTTCATCAGATAAGTCTGTAGCTTCCATGATAATTTGGGGAATTAGGTTGCTTTTCTTTTGTGTTGTGGGTGATTTCAGCTGATGTGTTGTAACTGATCAATAACCTATATTACAAAGGTGGTCAGCTTTCCTGACTAGAAGCCATATACCAAAATCCTCCTGTGCTTACAAGACACAAACCGCATACTCAAGAAAGCAGAGTGGAAGGGAAACTGAGAGAGGTTCATAGACAGGGTACAGTAGATATCACTGTGGGATGGGTGCACATGTAGACCCAGAGGAATCCAGTGATGCCAGCTCAGGAGCTCTCACCATCACGCTTCCTTTTACCACCAATAGTTATGTTGTGATTTAACCCCAGCCAGCAAGTAAGCACCACACAGCTGCTTGCTCACTCCGCATCCCAGTGGAATCAGAGAAGAGAGTTGGAAGAGTAAAAGGGAGAAAACTCGTGGGTTGTGATAAAGACAGTTTAATAGGTGAAGCAGAAGCCACGAGCACAGGTAAAGCACAAGGAATTCATTCACCACTTCCCATGGGGAGGCAGGTGTTCAGCCACCTCCAGGACAGCAGGGCTCCATCACGCATAACGATTACTTGGGAAGACAAATGCCATCACTCTGAATGTGTACGCCCCCCTTCCTCCTTCTTCCCCCAGCTGTATGTGCTGATCATGGCATCATATGGTATGGGATATCCCTTTGGCCAGTTTGGGTCAGCTGTCCTGGCTGTGTCCCCTCCCAGCTCCTTGTGCACCCCCAGCCTACTCGCCTTGGCTCTGTATAAGCACTGCTCAGCAACAGTGAAAGCATCCCTGTATCATCAACACTGTTTTCAGCGCAAATCCAAAGCACAGCCCCGTGTTAGCTACTATGAAGAAAATTAACTCTGTCCCAGCCAAACCCAGCAACAGTTGTATTTGCTGGCAGTTTCCAGACCCCAGGTCTGGGATTATAGGTGGCCCAGTGAGAGCAAGCCTCACCTGACTTAGAGATGCAGTGCCTGCGTGTTAAAAAGTCTGCTTTGCCTTCTCAGTATTAGCATGATAGGGCATGTGACTTTTAAAGGCAGGTTTCTAAATTTGTAAATTTAGCAAGTAGACTGACTTCTCTTGGTGTTTGTGAGCATGTCTGTGTTCATTGTTGGGAGCTTCTCTGAGAAGAATCCAGGCTGTAGATCTTCTCAAGCTTACCTTAGTCAGAACATTAAAAATCAGAGACACTGATTTTTAGCTAGTAGTTATGACTATACTTAACTGCTTTAATTCTGTCTTATTACAGGTACCTCAGAATTGAATTCTTAATACAGTGACCATACAGGGTGAAGGAAAAATGATCTGTTTTTCAAACACTTGAGTTTGTTCTTTGTGACAACGTGGTTTACTGTGAAAAGTGAAAGAAGAATCTTTCTGAAGACTTTCAAGATAGCTGGTAGGCATAGCAAAATGCTTTTTTTGAGGCAGGTTTGCTTGTTTACACTGAGACACTACCAAGCTCGGACTCTGAGTAGTGATCTGCTTTTGAGCCAGATAAATAGCTGCACCCACGAAGATGAAGTGTTCAGCCTTGTTGGAAGGAACAAGGCCAGGCTTTCTGAAAAACATGTGGGAATTGCATTGAACATGCTATGGCACTTGCAAAAGAAGAGGCCACTTCTCTTAAGGACTAGTGATTATATAAGAAATCACTCCCAGTTTCTCATGCTTTGCATTTTAGCAGAAAACAAGGTGGAACACATGGAAGATGAGGCTGTAGTGGACACCCTATATAGTATTCTGAGGTAAGCAGCATTAAGTTGAATGCAACATCTATACATTTTGTATTTGGTAGTACAGAGAGATGGAATTTTGACTACAAAACCATCCTAAGAGGAGATTGGGCTTCCTAAGAGTCCCAACTTCTGTACTCTGACTGTGACACAGACAACTTAACGTCCTGTGCCTCAGTTTTTGAGATGCAGGCAGAACTGATGTTTTGCAGTCCCAGTAAATGGAGTTATGATTATTAGTGCGCAAATGTTTATAATCTGTTTGAATGGAGGGAGCAATAGAAAAGTAAAACAGGATAAATAATGAAAGGACATTTGTCTTATTTCTTTATAACTTTTGAAGCAACTTCAAACTTATGTCTTTCTTCTGAAGGCTCAATGTTGAAGCCCATGATTCTCTAGCAGAAGTGCTTGTTACAGAAGCATGGAAAAGATTAGAAAGGCAAGTACTGTACTGCTGTGCTTTGTGAAAGGTGTAAGTTGCAGCCATGGTCTCCTTTACGTAAGGCTACACAGGGTTCTCAAAGAGTATTAGATGTTTTAAATGTTATGTGGGTATTTTAAATGACAATTGTATTTTTGAAGGTTTTGGAAATTATACCTGTACATATGGAGGCTTTGATGGACTTTGGTAGACAAATGCTCAAGAGATTCAGATACTGCAGTAACAGGGACCAACACTTAAGAGTTTGAAATACATTGTCTATTTATGTGCTGGAAGTAAATTGCAAGTTTTAATATTTACAGTTTTATCTTAGGGCTTGCTGTCCAACTCTTACATGGTCGTTAGATGGATGTAGTCAACTCAATTTTAGTAAAAGCCTTTTGTGTTAAAACATTAACATTTTCCCTTTGTGCATTTTTTTGATTGGGTTTTGATTTATTTTTATATTTTCATTCTTTAATCTCAGGTTAATGGCAGAAGCTAGTGTCAGTCTTGGCACCAGCAACACAGAATTGCCTCTCCCAGTTTAACAGCTGGGGCATCTTGACAGTTAAACAAATTCATTGTAGCTTGAACACAAAATGACATTCAGGTAATAAATTGCTCATATTCATTTTAGCTATTTCACATCCTTGCTTGAGAATGTAATCTTCATAGATGTCTTATACTGATCTAGTTAAGCGAAGAACTTATTTTTGTAGAGCTCCATATGCTCAATATGTTTTAATGTAAAATACCTAGGTGTTTTGGCTAAGGTAAAGGTGTCATTATAGGTGACCAAATAGGAAACGCTTAGGTATTTTGTTTCCTTGTTTTGTAATTTGAATATAACCTTGTCTTTTATGTAATTGTTGAAGTAGATTTTTTTATTGGCTGGAAATAAAAGGTAACTATTCTGTCTGTCTTTGTCCTGACAGGCTTAGTCTGCCAGCTCTGTCTAAATTCGCACTGTGTTTATACAAGAAACACGGACATTTCAGTCCCGTAATTGGCAAAGTAGCTCATATTGTGAACATGAAACTGGATTCTATACAGGATATAAGGTAATTATCAAAATGAAGCTGAGTAGCAGGAGAAGCAGTATGTCACAATTACTGGGCTGCCTTTGCTGAACGCTTTCCCTTTTTCTCAACTGGAGGTTGCTTTTCTTCAGCCTGGGGTTTGTGGGAAAGGGGGGATTTGTATTAGTGCATTGATTTTCATGGACAGGTTTGCTTAGGTGAATGCTGTTGTGAAGAATTTCTTCATAACCAATTTAAATATTTAATTAAAACTAATGTTCTACTTACAGTGGAAAAACAGCAGATACTGCTTTATCCTGATTCTAAATTTTACGTGGGTGGTTTTTTTTTTTAGAATTTAGAGGCTATTAACTCAGCAGATGTTTTTCTTCCTTGAGATTGATAGTTTCTCTACTATGACATGGATTTAGTTTACTATTGTGAATAGCAATAAGGAGTCTTAAAGCAATGCTATTTTTATTTCTTTAGAGCTTTTTTTTTTTTTGGTCAAGTTAAATTATTCGATTATCTTGCTAGCATGCCTAGTGCATTACCCTAGTATTAAAATTACTTAAACCCCGGCCTTAGTCAAAGAAGTCCAAGCTTCTTTTCCTTGCCTTTGTTCCACTGGACCATTATAGCACAGGCTGCCCTTCCTTTTCTTCTGCTTTATGCAGCACCAGCAGTCCCAACAGTTATCTGTGCAGAAGTGAGAAGCTTGTTTCTGAAACTCCTTGAATGGGACTGCATTTCTTTACAGAACTGACTCTCCCTGTGGTTGTAAGTTTTATTCCCTTAGGAAGGGATTCTTTCTTTAGGAGTCACAATGACTCTTCTCCCCATTTTGTCACGAGAGTTGTTTGGGTTTCTTCAGTTTCCATTGAACATTAAAGATCTTTTTGCAAATTTGAATCAGGCAAGTCAGGGTTTTGCCTTAGGCAACCGCTTTTGTTGCATACAGCTTTTTAAGGGACGGTTGAAAAATCCCAATTGTTTTTGAAATTCATAGAAAGCGAAATTTTGGCTTTACGAGGAGGAATGGCTTTTGCTGATATGTTGTTTTTTTTTTTCTGCATTAGATTAAAAAATTCCTTTTTATGCAGAAGTTTTTATGCAACACCCTGACTGAAGTTTCTTTCTTTGCATAGTTTATTTAAGAAATTTAAATTTTTTTACTTATCACATTCAACGTGTAAGCGTAAAATATTTTGAATTTTTTAGGATCTTATCGGTTTTGATGATCAGCATATCTGATGTTATCTCAGAGAGTTTTCGAGATCGATTACTACACAAGGCTGAACAGCTCTTGGAAGAGGAGGATGAAGTGCACTTCAACTATGCGAAAAGAATACTACAGTTTCTTCAAAATGTTAAACTGAGACATCATCCACTGGTGGATAAATGCAACAAGATTTTCGTTAGAAGTGCCTCCCATCTTGATATACATGGTATTAGTCTTATTTTCGGACTCTACGAGCAGCTGGGGTTTGATAATGCTGAATTCCGCTTGGTTGCTAAACAGCTGCTGTCTGAAAGTGTGGATGATTATCGTGATCCTGAAACATTTGCAAAATTATTTTTTACTCTTGGGCCTATGGCAGGATCCAAGGTAAGAGACAGGTAAGATTATTAAGAATTTTGTCTTGTTTATGATATGTAATAATAGTCTTGCACAGAAATTATAAATGTACTGGTGTTTGGAGGAATTTCTGAGCCTATCGGTGAGAGAGAAATAGGTTTCTTAGTTGTAACTTTGTAGCAATGTGTTATTTCATTATGGAAACACTGTCATAGCAGTTTGTCTTAAAATCTTTGCATAGAAAGTTGGATCCAGTAATGGAGGGGGTGTGAATGCTGTTAGGCAGCGCCATCTTGTAGCTCTGTCTCTTTGAGTACAGCCTGCCTTTCACAATGGATGGAAGTAAAAAACTTCTTTCTCCTGAGAAATATATGCAGTGGTATGTATTGCTTTTTCTTTTTCAAGACTGGCAGTAGCTGAAACAGCTTGAGTCTTGTCCTATCCTGGTTTGCTGTACGTCCTATTCTATATGAAAGGTCGTCAGCAGGGAACGCTTTGGCATTTATTCAGCAATTCTAATTGCATAGTATTGTGTGGCAGATTTTTCTCTGCCTGTTTTTCTTGTGCTACAAAATCCTGTTTGGGGGTGGTATTAGTCATAGATCTCTCCAAGTTTGCAGTTTTAGGCAGAATTTTCTGTATTAATTACAATTAGTCATATTTTCAGACTTTTCTTCATGGACATTTGCCTCCATTCAGAGATCTAGATATACTACAACCCTGTGTTAGTTTTGCCAAAGCTGACTTGGTTCCAAAAGCTTTTCCTAGATGTTTAAGAATGTATTTTAATTTTGGTAAAAATTAGTGTGAGGCAGAAAAAGTAATTTGCTTTATTTGCCCAGAACCAATTCAACTCATTTAATTCTGTTATCTGTGGCGTGGTGATTGATGGTGAATTGTTTAGCGTCTCAGAGTACATTCCCTACTTGTTGTCTACATTCAGAATTGTTGGACTCGCTGGTTTCTAGTGTCAGAGCAATATGTACTGATCTAACACATGTCTCTATCTGTGCCATACAGATCAACTGTTTAGAAGAAGGGTCCACAGAACAAAGGTTTCTAGTTTGGGGGAATTTGTTTTCCTGTATTTCCTGAAGTAGTCTATTGGTTCTTTCCCTCGTAGACAAAGAGAATGGCTGCAATCTTTGCTGGAGATTTTGAACTGTTTTTCTTTGGACAATACATCTTTTCTTTTCCTCTTTAGGTTGCTAGAAACTGCAGTGTGCATGGTAGAAGAATTTAGCAGCAATGAAGTATTGGTGATACTGAAGACAATGCAGAAAATGAAATGCAGAAATTCTCATCTACTCAAAAGGTAATTTTTTGGATACTATTAAGAAGTTGTATTCACTAGGTAAGCTACTAACATTTAGTATGGAAAACTATATCATATGCAGTAAGTTGGGAGTGGAAAGTGTCACCTGCACATGAATGCATATACACTATATAGAATAGAATAGAATCATTAAGGTTGGAAGTGACCTCGAGGATCATCTAGTCCAACCATCCCCCCACCACCTATTACCCACTAAACCACGTCCCTAAGTACCACATCTAACCTTTCCTTAAACATCCGCAGGGATGGTGACTCCACCACCTCCCTGGGCAACCCGTTCCAATGCCCGACCACCCTTTCCGAGAAGAAATTTCTCCTCATCTCCAACCTGAACCTTCTAATTAGCTATTACAGATTTTAGAACGTCATAGCTTGACCCAGAAGTAATTGAGGCAATTTAGAAATTTCATAGAAGGGCATTTCAACCCTACCAAGTCAAAGTAATATAATTTTTGGCTTATTTACAAATGCATGATCCTACTTGAGTAAACTTAGCTTTTAACAATGGTTATAAACTGGTGAGACAAATGAGAATATACCAAGTTGGAGAGAATGTGTCCTTTCTAGGAGGTCCTGTTACTGACGTGAATTGTGTCTTCAAAAGTTGTTGTGCCCCACATTGAACTATTAAGTCTTGTGTCTTTAAGAACCTGGGCCAGATTTTCTGCAGTTGTAAAGTGAACATTGTTTATAGGGAGAGGTAATGTCTTTCATACAACGAAGGGAAAAGCAGTTGAGGTTTTGGGCACAGAAGGTGTAGCATCAGCTCTGTCACAGACGCAGAGTTAAATGCAGGTTGTGAGCAGTAACTGTGGATTGAATGTAGTTGTATGAACAAAGATCCTTGGAAGAAAAAAGACAAGTAGTGCTGTAGAGTGGAGTAGTATTAAAGGGAAGACCAGGTGAATTCATGCTTTTTCTCCTTGAATCTCACTGTTTGAAGAAGGTCTTAAAGTATTATCTTTTCCTTAGCCCGCTCTTGCAGCTTTAGAGCAATGTAGCCGTAGCAACCACCGTTACATGAGTGCAGTGGTGCTGAAGCTGGTGATGCTGTTCTAGTTTATCCCATTTTTAGTCCACTCTAAATTTGACTGACTGTAAAATCTGCAACAGAAGTTACTAGGGGGCTTTAATTTTGCAGTTCACTAAGTGGAGAAAGGGTGCTCTGTCTTAGTGGAGCACCATCAAAACTGGGGTGGAGAGGAGTACAGATGTGTGCAACGTTCCACGTAGGTACTGTGCACCATGGGGCACCCCTTCATGTGGGATGTTGTGTTTTGCAATATCTTCTATTTTGGCTTAATACCATGTCATCTTTTTCTCTTTGTCTTCAGAATGGCTTCTGTTCTGCCCAACCACTTGGATAGCTATCATGTATTACAGTTGGTAAAGTTAACGCAGTACTTGGTGGTGTTGCGTTGCCACGATCTGGAGCTGCTTGCTGAACTAAAAATGATGCTAATTGGGTAAGTGTGTATTCTTGGAAATGTAGTTATTTAGGTATGAAACAGTTGTCTACTTAATATTTTAGGTAACAAGCTAAGATGTTAAATTGTTTTGTTTCCATAAAATAGGAAGAAGTAGCAAACTATTAAAAAGTATTTGATTCTATTCAACATGTAAATCAGAGGAAGTGGATATTGTCTTGACTGTAGACTCAATGGGATCTGCTAATAGATATATCTTAAAAATAGGTCTTTTTGCCTCTTGTTTCTTGGCTGTTGCAATATAATGACATTGAACAGGAAATTTTGTTTGATACTTTATAGGAAGCGTAGGTATTAATGTAGTCTTTGATGTTTGGAGGAACTAGTAATGAAAAATACATAGTAAGAATGCCGTGGTTGGGACAAGCAAAAGTGTGAAGAAGTACTCTTCTTTTGATCAAAAAATTGCCTAGTCAATTCTCAGGCTTGTACAGTTGCAACATAGAAAGGGAAACCATTTTTGGAATTGTGGAAGAAGAGCTCTGCCACTGTTCCTTCCATTGCTCAGTCTCTGTCAGAATGCAGTGCTCTGGCTGTATATGTTTTTTGTGGATGATGCTTTCGTGTTCCTCAGGCACCTCAGAACGTGGTGCTCCCCAGGACAGAAATCACAGAAATTATCCAGGCCAGAAACCCACAAACTCTGATAACAAAGGTGGACCTTCTGCCCTTATGAAGGACTTCTGTGTTTATCAATAACACTTGAAGCCTCACCAGCTGACTGAGATGCTCCCTGTCTTATTCCTTTTTCAATTTTGAAATTTCAATTTCCCTTTTTCAATTAGAAGAAGTTAATCTCCACGAAAAAAGATGGTAGTCACTAACTGTGTTAATTTCTACCATGTCATTAATATTACACTTATTTTATATTTGATGTGCTTGCAGCTTTTGACTTTTAAAATAGAATTTTCACGCCTGTGATTTATTTGTTTTGTTTTGTTTTTAAAACATTTGCACTTGATCAGTACTGATGGTCTGTCTTTATTTTTCTCTCAGGTTTTTAAAATACAGTGTCATACCTGCTGATACTGCTGCGATAATTCGTGCTCTGGGCATGCTTCCCTCCTTCCAAGTGGAGGAGACAGTTATAAACAAAGCAGCAGCAGTTCTGCCTCAATGCAGGCTCCATCATTTGAATTGCATTGCTACAGCTCTTGTCAAATGGAATCATTATGACCAGTTGCATTGGCAAAACAGTTCGGAGCTAAGTGTGAAGGTTCTGCAAAAACTAAATGACTGTGGATTTCAGAGGCTTCAGAAAGCCAACAACTTAAATCTTCTGTTGGAAGAACTTACACGTGTGAATGGAGAGTGGTTTGAAGAAGTCCTCAGTGAGGAGACTGTGGCCACGTGTCAACGCTTGGCAGACCAAATAACATGTTCAAATGTATTGCAGTTGTCTTTTTTCCTCATAAAAACAGGCCACGGTTGTCCTTCATTACTTGACAGAATAGCTTCTGTGACTGTTGAAAATATAGCCAAGGTATTGCAGCTTTTCTTTCTGTCTACTGTGTAACTTAAGAAGAAAGGATAGGTTAGTAGTTACTGTGTTTCAGAGCGCAATCCATACAGTGTTTCCAAGAGTTTTCCTCATTCTACCTCATATGGAGCTCATATTTTTCTGTTTGTTCAAAGCTGTTTTACTTCCATGTATATTATTTTGCACTTGCTTCTCTTTAATTTTCCTTTCTTATTTTATCGTTCATTCAGTCAGTATTAGGTCAACCATAATTCTTTGCATTCAGCTTTATATTTGACCATCTTAAATTTTTTTTTTAACCTCTTTATAGATAGTGACATCACAGAGTGTATATTTTTACATTACTCATTCCTGTGGGGATTTCCCCAAGATCCTGTCTTTTTGGTCAAAATCACTGTGTTTTCTTGCTATTTTTTTTTCTCCTTCTGAATCTGGTATTTATATAGATTTTACTCTATAACAGTTTAGTTTCTTTAAGAGCATTTAATGGGAAACATTTTAAAAGCTTCTTTAAATATACAGAAACACTTGAATCATCTGCATGGAACAGATTTTAAGTTCTAGCCATAGCTGCGATTTTAATGACTTCTGTATTTTTTTCTATTTTTCCTCCAGGAAAGGTTGACCCAAAAAAAAAAAAAAAGAATTGAAAAATAGCTCATCTAGTCTTAAATCTCCCAATTCTGAATGAATTATAAACGCCTTTTTTATTGTAAAGCAATATTAGGATATTTTGCAGTGACGTAATTTAGGATGTCTTTTTTTCCAGATCCAGCCCTTTGAAATCTATTTTATTCTCTTCCTTTTCTCTGCTCTGAATTATGACCCTCCTGCCAATGAAGAGTTCTTTGAGACTTGTATCCAACATCTTACTTCTAACTTGAGTAAGTGCATTAGAGAAAGATATTCTGACACCAAATAACTGAGTAACATTGGAAGATATTATTTGTACTGAATAAAAATGGGAATAGAATGGCAATTTTTTTTAAGCAAAGAAAAAAGTCTGTCTGTATGTTACTACTAAGACTCTGCTGGCTGGGGTTAGACCACAACAACGATTCAATGTATGCCTCTGTTAGGGTTTCTAGCTTCGTTTCACCCTTTAAAATTACTGTTGATAAGGGACTAGCAAGGTATCTTGAGCGTAGTAAAAACAAGTGAAAATTCTGATTAATTCACTGTGCTGTTATTGGATAGGATTGTTGTGGCATTCCCCAAGGAATCGTCATTTGGGGACAGAGTACATTTTGTGATTTATCACAGAGAAATGGCTAAGTTGTAGAGGAAATGCACAGAGACTTTTAGTAATGCCTAGAGACTTTTAAATGCATAGAGAACTGTGACAATTTGCTGTCTACTGAAATATTGTGGAGTTACCTTTTTTTAAGACTAACTAGTTTCCTCCTGCAAAGACCTGGCAAGAGTTACCTTACGCCTTGGTGCAGTTAGCAGAGGTAGTCCTTCATCTGCCAGTGTGTTCATTTAGTACTTTGAGAGAAACTTGGATGATTTAGGAGGCCCAGAGGAGGGCGTTGCAAATCCTTTCAACTTTGTTCTGTGTTAATACGGATTTCTGTTTGGTTTTTAAAGATTGTTTTGAAACTCATCACTTGGTGCTGCTTGGTCATGTTTTGGCAGTGGCTGGGTATTTTCCACCAGATCTGATAAAGAGGATATTTAACATTTCTTTCCTAAGCAAATTGGATGCTCAACTTGAAGGTAAATATCTAGCACTCTGATGAATTTGATTATGTAGCATTTGGCATAAAATGGAATTGTGGACCTATATGTGACTTGAGAAGTGGAATTACACTTTAAATGATTGTTTTCTGGAAAGACCCTTCTATACAATCCAGGCATTATTTGAGTGCCAGAAGGGAAGGAGTAAACAAAAATTTGTGCCTTGTTTTAAAAGTACAGTCTTGCAGATGAGAGGACTTAATCTAAAACAAATCTAATAGTCAACATATTGCATTCAGTATTTAATAATTCTTCAATTTTATTTATTTTATTGGAAATAAAATTACCTGAGTGTGGTAGTTATTACTAGAAATGGTCACAAAGCTCAAGAAATAATGTGGGATTCTTGTCTGCAAAAAAATGAGTCTCCTCTCTAAATCAGAGACTGAGTGTTTGACTGTTGCCTTCTTCTCTATCTGTATGTTGTTCACTATCAATGTACTATTGCTGTTTCGCCTTCATCCACTTTGTTAAAAGATAAATAATATAAGGAAGTTTAAAAGCAAAACTGTTATATTTCATTTTTTCCTCAGGGATTTTGAGGACCTTTCTAAGATTGTGCAGCATGAATTTTATAAATGCCATAGTATACAGATATTTGCATCTCTAGTAAAAAAATCTAGAGGTAGACATTTAGTTCAATGCGTTGGATTTTTCACATTTGAGTTCACACCTTTTTACTTTGTTTAACTCAGTCCTGCCTGATACTCTAAAGCAGAGGGTCTGCTCATGCCTCATGAAATTGAACAGAGCAGTCTGTCTGGAGTGCCCGGAGTTTCACATCCCTTGGTTTCATGAGCGCTACTGCCAACGTGTCTTTTGCAACCGTAAGTAATTTCGGAGAGGAGAAGCTGCCCTTGTTACGAGTCATAGTCTATTCTCAGCAGTCTGCTAGATGCTGCTTCTAAAACCTCCATGTTTTAGAAGCACACTGAAACCACTGGCACACAATAGAAGCTCAGAAAGGCACACCCCACTGTTCTTGAAAAGTGCAACAGATAGCAAAGCCATTTACCCTGTGAGAACAGAGAAGGGATATTTCTACATAAGGAATAAAACTTAAACACACAGAAACAGTTATATGGCATGGAGGATGGAGAAACAAGAGGAGGATTATTAGGATTGTCTACTGGAAGAGATGTGTCATTTTGATCCCTGCTTCACTCGTGAGACTGAACATTTGACTTAAATTTTTCAAGGTCAGTGTTTTTGCTGCCTCCTTTTGAACTCACTGTTGTCATCTTCCTTAGAAGAGTCAAAATCCTTCAAGGATGAGAGATTGAAAAGTATGCTAGTGGTCAAGTGTAGCAGCTGAGATCTTTCAGAATAGTGATCAGCTCAGAAAATCCAGCTGATGCAGACCTAGTATCTCCTCCCCTAATTCTCATGGCGAGGATCTGCTTTGCTAGCCATCGAGCTCGGCTGCTGTCTCTGAGACTGAAGATGTTTAATGAAGCAGGGTATTAAATAATCTGCAACAGGCGGAAGTGACAGATAGTGGAGTGTACCTATAATAGATGCAAAGTAAGTAAATACTTATTTACTGTCTAAGAATGATTAAAACCAAATAAAATCCAGCAGGTGGAACCTGCAACTGAAGTGTTTGTAGTATGTGAATGGGCAAAGTCCTGGGGCAGAAAGTCTGGATGTGAAATTCATGCTTAATGGGCACCTGTCACTCCCCCGCCAAAGATGATCATGTGGTCTCTGAATGATGGAATAACACCAGGGATCTGTGGAAAAGTTTTAATTCTGTAGGTTGGCTGTCAAAAATGCAGCGTCACGCAGTGCTGTTTTCGAAACTTTGGCTGTGAAATTTTTGATGTATGAATTCTTTATTTTGTCTTTGTAGGCAGTAGCCGAATAAATCCACTGCGACAGTATGTTCACAGAATGCTGACAGAGATCTTAGGAGGGAGCCGTTATGCAAGAGTATCTGTTCTCACACCATACTACTATGAAATAGGTGAGAAGTTAATCCTCTAAGGATTGTTATGGAGACCTCTGTTATCCCTGTTATCACCAAGACTAGGAAGCCCCTGGGCATATGGCCATGAGAGACCGCAAAGAAGAAATTGCTGTATAAAATACATTTTCTAAAAAGTTCTGCATAATATAAATAATGTTTGGTATCTCTAATTATGGTTATCACTTAGTTTTTCTGGAAGTAAACATGGTACAGATCAAATTCTTTCACTTTTTTGGTGTCAGTAGACAGTTTTGTTATGTTTTCTCACAGATTTTGAGTGCATTCTGGATGAAAATAAAAAGCCTCTTCCCTATATGGCCCAGAATATACCTTTGAGTGATGCAGAGGGAATACACTTGAGACATGACATGAAGGACGAAGGGAGAAAGGCTCTGCCACCAGGCGCGCAGAGGTTAGCACATGGAATTCTTGCACATTAGCTCTTCCAAGCTTCCAAATTTCGATCAAGTTTAGACCAGGTTTTTGATGCCTATGTTCTAAGCAGTTGTTGCTACCCCTAGGCTATTTGGTTTTTTATTCCTTTTTCCAAAGCCTTATGAGGTTTAGCCTTTCCAGGTGTGGTGGGTTGACCCCTGCTAGCGACTATGCTCCCTCTCAGTCACTAGCTCACTCCCCCACAGTGTGGCGGGCAAGAGAATCTGCAGGGCAAAAGGAAGGAAAAAGCCTCATGGGTTGCAATTAAGACAGTTTAATAAGTGAAGAGAAGAGAGAAAGCAAAGACAAAAGAAACAAAAAGGAAAAAGAAAACGATGCAAATGCAGTCACTTGGTACCAGCAGACCTGATGCCAGAGCAGTGACTACTGTGGAAAACCCCCCCATTTTATTGCCAAGCATGATGTTATATGGTGTGGAAATATCCCTTTGGCCAGTTGAGGTTCCAGCTGTGTCCCCTCCCAATGCCAGCCTATACGCCGTGGGTGCAGTGTGAGAAACAGAGGTGGCCTTGATGCTGTGCAAGCACTTTTGAGCCAACAGCCAAAATATCGGTGTCTTATCAGCAGTGGTTTGGTCACAGATCCAAAATGAGCACCACACGGGCTGCCATGGAGATGAATAACTGCGTCCCAGCCAGACCCAGTGCACTCGGGCAGACAGGGCATTCTTGCAATGTGTTTGATGAGACTGGAGTACTGCTTCCCCCCACCTCTTCTAACGTAAGCCTTCGAAGTGCTGGTGAGCTGGTTTTGCCTTTTGAACCAAAACAGACGCAGGGAGGAAATGCTTTCTCTAAATTGCATATAGAGCGGTTTCTATAGATAAACATGAGGAAGAAGCTTTGTCTCGTTCCAGGGAGTTGATTGATTTTCTTTTTCTATGAATTGTCTGGTTTATCTAGTGATAGTCTCGCTGCAGCTATCAGTACTGAACTAGAAACACCACTTCCTGCTGTTCAGGTAGAACCTGAAAGTAAATGCACATTTTTGTTGTTTGCAGAATTGCTTTGGAATTTCTTGATTCAAAGGCTTTTAGCAAAAATCTGCAACATCTGAGAGGAGAATCTGCACTGAAAAAACGACACCTGGAAATGCTGGGGTACCGGGTAGTTCAGGTGAGCAGTCAGCACTACTTCATGTCCTTTCCAAGTTGTATCACTACTCCAGGTTGATACATTTCCTTGCAGCAGGTTTAAAGAGAGTTTAATAGCTAAAAGCATCTACTGGCTGAGAGTGGTTTTTGTATTTAGGAGGGAAATTCTAAGCTGTTCTCAAGACGGTGTAAGGACTTCATAGAACTCTCACCTTCTCTGAAAGTGGCTGCTGCAAAACAAGTGTCTTACCTTACTGCTGGCAAACGCAATGTCGACGTAGCCTGAGTGAAGGAAAGTGAAAGGAGAGTTTGGGTTCAGTGCACTACAGATTGCTACACTAGAACAAGACTGAACATACCCTCCTCGAGTGATAAGACAGTTAGGGCAGCTGCTGGATGCTGTCTGTCTGCTGCAGTGGTAGTGCTGTGACAGGGAAGGCTAGTGGCCAGAGAGAATTTACAGCCACCAGCATAGAAACATTTGGCTCATGGAGGCTCATGAATGCAGATTCTCTTGTATATATAATTACCCAC
>VWZZ01000257.1:11933-25356 GCA_013399095.1 Psophia crepitans | reverse complement strand
CATCTCCACTATCACCGCTGCTTCCAGCGCAAATCCAAAACACAGCCCCATACTGACTTTCTTGAAGAAAATTAACTCTCTCTCAGCTGAAACCAGGACACCCACCTACCCTGATTTTAGCTGGAATCCCTCTTTAAGCTTGTTTGTTTTTTTAACAGGATAAACATCCTTTCTCATATTGTCCTGACAGTAAATGTTACGCTACGAATAAACCATTCCAGTTTGATACATTAACACTGCAACTATAGTGACCTGCGATTTTTCTGTTTGGGTTTCAAAAGGTGGGAGATGGCGTAATGGAATTGTCATGGCCTGCGTTGCGCGGGCATCTGCCTTACGCCTCTGCAACTGTGCTGCTTTTTGGAAGCAAACTGACTGTACTTACATGAAGAAGAATCTCACGTTGAGAAATTAATCTTCAGTACTAGAATGAGCCTAGCTTTTTAGAAGGACACGGGATGAAACATCTTCAGGCGGAGAACAAGAGATATCAGAGAGCCTTTTGTTTGCGCTAAGACGGTATGTGGCTTTTACCAGACAATGTTAACACTCACTTTGTGTGATTCTGTTCTACAGATTCCTCACTTTGAATGGAATTCTATGACTCTGTCAACAAAAGGTGAACAGCTAGAATATCTGAGAAAGCATCTGTATGGAATACAGTGACGCCAGACATGTATTCAAAAGTATTTTTTTATACAAACACTTTGTGTATCATTAAACATCCTGTAATCCTGGGATACCTACTTTAAAATAGCTCTTTATCTGTGAGTCAGCTGGGCCAAGGCCTGCCACAGGGCATCAGGTGTCAAGACATCTAATCCTCAATTTTTTAGGGATTGCAAAAGGCAGTTCACAATGGGCTGTGAAGGTGTGAGCAGGATGCTTAAAATCTCTTTCTTTGGAAGCGATTCTTTAAGTACATGTGACAGTTTTGCCATAAAATTACTTTATTATCTCCTAAATAAAGCACAAAGGCTTAGCCAGATATAAAACTCTATAAAGAAAAAGTTGGAAATACTCTTGACTGTGAGGGAGGAAGCAGCAGATCTACTGGAAACTGTCCTCCAGCATGTGAGAGAATGAGCAATAAGGGATCAAACAGTATCTCCACTGGGAAACCAAGAAACTGAAATGCAGATGTACTAAGAATAGGACTGCTCTTACAGCCATTCTGTTTCCATCTTCCAGAACAGAGGAACTGTGGGTGACTGTGGCAGGGAAGGGGGTGTGTAGGAAGGAACCTCCAGCTGCTTCTACCCTGTGATGTGGCCTGTGCAGAAGTATGGCCTGAGCTTTCTGGAGTGCCTTCCCATACCTAAAAGGTAGACTAGTTCTAGAGGGCTGGCAGGCACCCAGGCCCTTGAAACACCTGTGCTCCAGTTAAATGCAACTTGGAAGGGTTACCCGCAAGATTTATACAGAAGAAGGAGAAAATAATGCTTATGTCAGACATAATGCTTATAATAATGCATAATGCTTATGTCAGACATAGGCACTTACTAGCCACTGGATAATTCATGAAATTTATTATTATAGCATTATGCATTGGATTAGCCCTTGCTAATAGGAATAAACCAGAATTAGACAAACTGGTCTCAAATGGAGAAGGGCTCCAAGATGCAGAAGCCAAGTGCTCTGAGGAAATGTTGTTGAAGGCATAGCACTGAGAAATACTATACCCACACCGCGTTTTGTATAAAACGGAGAACATTGTAAATATAGGTTAGGATCTCAGAAGGTGGGCTACAAGTCAGAGGGTTCTTGCATGACCCTGCTTCTGTACAGGTGGCCACTTGGTGTGACCTTGGAGCATAAGAAAGGTGGCAGTGGCTGCATCAGTCATGGATGGTCATGGTTTGAGTGGATACCTGCTTTTCAGGTACCTGGCAGTCACTCTGCACCAAGCCAGGTATCTTCAAGTTCTGTCTGGATGAAGTGCTGCGTATGCACAATGGGAAGAAGATTAAAACTTGCTGAGTGGATTCAAAAAGGCCATCTAAGAAAAGCAAAATGTAAGAGTATTTCAGTAAAGTGTGCTGGGTTTGATCCTCTGCAGTCGTTCTTTCTAAATTAAATCAGCAAGTGTTAGAGCAGATGGGCTGGTGTAAACCAGTGATTTAACTGGAGCCAATGAAAAGATGCTCAGAACAGCTGAAGGTTTGGGTACTAACAGGGAAAACAGAAAAGTTGTCCCAGTGTACAGGAACACACTGAAATGAGCTGTGAGGGCTCTGCCTTTGCCGCGTGCTTACCTCTGCCTCGTAGGAAGGCAATGCAGGGGGGCAGTGGTAGCTGGAACTGCTGTGTACCTGGCTGTGGGGCTTTTCCAGTTTTCCTGCTACATCAGTTATAAAAGACACACCATTCAGTGATACTTTCGTAGTTTTGAAAACAAAGTTTAATTGTTAAATGTTTCGACATCAAAATACATTAACTCTTTATGACGTGGGAAAGTCCTCTCTGCTGTAGGTACTGCTGCTGATCATTTCTTCTAGGACTTTTTCATGAATGCTTGTTATTGGCTTCAGATCTCTGAGAAAAACTTCCGTAAAATATTTGCTTTGGAAATAAATATAAAAGCATAAAAAAGTGGAAAATCCATGTTACCAGAAGCCTAAACATAGTAGGTGAAACAGTAGAGCTAATAACCTTGTAGACTGCTCTCTTTCCTTGTGTCTGGCTACTGGTACTGCTTTGGCTGAGGCTGGCATTTACTAGGCCACTTCTGTTTCCCACATGCACTTCAGTTCCAGGCGGAATTATTTTTGAAAGGCTCTAATGAAAATATTTTCAAGATGTTGCTGAAGAATGCAGGATTTACAGGCACTGCTGAAGGGGGAATCAGGCTGCACAAACAGCCAGTTAGAGTAGCTACCTACCAGTTGTATTTAACTTAACCATTACTTCATGAGCATTGTTTGGAGGATAACCCACCAATATCCTGGATTGCCTGAGTGTAGGGAAGCCTTAACTAGTTTTATTGGCAATTTCACGGAGTGAAAAATGGAGTTCTCTGAAATCGTCATTTATTCTAATCATGTTAATTAGAATTCTTCAGGATTTTAAATGCTGGCAAAAATTCAGTTGTTATCGATTAGATAGTAAATATCTTGAGACTTGGACAGACAGATGAACTGTTTAACAGTTAATGGTGTAACTAGTACGCTGCTACAAAACCCTGTACAATTTGGGGACGTTTTCATGCAACAAAACAAGAAGAGCCTATCAAAACTTCCTCACCATACCACATTTTCCAGCATTTTGTTTACAGTTTTGATAACTTGAAGAGGTTTAAGCGTGTTGCCAGGCAGGAGGCTCCAGTAGCATATCGGATCTCTTTCAGTATGCCAATCCACTCCTTCTTTTCATCATCATACCTGCATTTAACAAAATACGGTCAGTACACAGCTGCTTACAATTTGAGTTTGATGCTTCATCCCATACATGAAAAGGACAGTCCACGTGTTGCAAAGGCGTGTTGCAACCAAGTGCGTAAGGATGCCACAAAAGGCTGGTTTTGGCCCCCAGAACAGACCAGAAGGGTGTTCTTGCGCACGTGAATTGTCCTTTTCCTGGTCCCCAAGGCTTGTTCCTGGCCTGTGTCATACTTTATTTACTCCTATAGAAGTTTCCTCCTTGTCTTAAGTAGCTCTTTTGAATTCCTTCAGATTCTTACATATAAAGCGGTCTTTTCTGGGAATCCTTGCTCGTGTTCTGCTGGTTAAAACTCCTGAATTTACCTTAGCAACTGAAGGGTCACAGCAGAGATGTGATGTTTCATCACTGCTACTGTGATTTACATTTTAAAAAAAAAATATCTACAACTTCTGATTCAGTTACTCATTTGACTATTAACATGTGAATACACACAAACCTCTGTACGCAGGCTTTTCTGTATAAGGATGTCACGAAACAGAGAATGTTTTTATGGTACACTTACAAGGCTAAACCTGCCAAGAGATAGAGCAACTTACTATTTAAAAGAGTAAAAGAATCTGGAGATCATGACTCAGCCTGTTCAAATTATTAGTAGGTGGAAGCAGTTGTTGAAGTTGTGTGTTTATTTGTTACTTTCTGACAAACGCTTCTGTCTGTCAACAAGTGCTTTACAGCCTGTGCCAGGGTCATTTCCAGAGATAAACACAAAACTGATTTTACCCTCCAGTGTCGACAAACCTCAATTTTAGATACGGCTTTCCAGCAGGAAAGTGTGATTAAAATCAAACTTACTTCCATATGTCAGTGACTTCACTGGGCGCAAATTCTTTAGATTCAAGCTGAATCATTGCAAAGCCTCCAATAGCATACAAAGCTCCACTTAAGGTGACTAAACTGATGGAACTTCTCTCTTGAGGAAATTCAGGCATAATCTCCCACCTAAAGATGAAAAAAAACCACCTACATTAAACAAACACGTGAGAAATATTCTAAACTGAATGTACTAAAATACACCTCTGGGCGACATAAATTCTGTTATCAAGGACCCCTTCAGTGAATGGTTCAGTAAAAGGAAAAAGTTTGGAGATTTATCAGCCGTGAGCTTCAGTGTTTCCATCCCCAGAGAGGCTTCCTGCAAGTCTGAAGTGACAGCATTACGCTGTGATGACATCCCTTCCCAGAGACCACTTCTTACTCATGAGCAATATCCTTTATACGGATGTGTTGTTCCCCAGCTACTCTCATTTTTCCCTATCGTTTCCAAAACGCGTGTTCACTTCAAGTGGTGTTGCCATAATAATTTGAGTTAAAAAAAGGTCACTGCAGCCCATTAGCGTAACTTCAAATTTTCTGCCAATTGACACCTACAAACACACAGAACATACAGACATTCCACTTCTTGATAGTGTCATCATCAAAACACACAGGCTGATTTGTCTGTCTTGCTTGGCCAACTCGCCTGTAAGAAAACAGTACGCCAAGACAAGAACCTGCAGGCTTTTCAGACTGCACGCTTTTCTGAACAATGGAAGAGAACGTGCCAAACATCATCGTAACAAAACGACCTTTGCTTTGCTTTCTACAGAAGGTGTGAAGTCCAAAGTTCTCTCATAGAATTACTTCTTGCATCATTCACATTTTGTATTGCTAAATTTTATAAGTAAGTCTCTTTGGGAGAGCATACGTTAAAATGGAAGTATAAAGTGTAAGGTAAAGCTTTTGCTGGGAGGCCAGTGGTGGCAATGGCCAGTCAGTGAAGGCAGCACAGCCAAATGTGTCTGTATATACTAGAAGTGCTTATTAATAAAGTAAAGGTGCATCCAGGACCACTTACAAGTTTCAGTTATCACAATAAAGTTTTACTGGTATTATTTTAAATCAAAGTTTGTAAATAGGATGATAGGACGGAAAAGGAACAAAAAGGAAAATTGAGAGTAGAAAGACAGTTACATAGAGGATATAAACTCCTGGAAAATCATAAACATTCGAGGGATGCTGGCTGTAAAGGATTTTGGCTGTGAGGAAGAACACTGGAAAGTATCTGGACCAAGTAAGTGAGCTAATCCCAGGTATGACTGACTTTCTTTTGTCATTACTTTCTTTAGAGTATTTCAGAGCATGGACTTAAAATTGAAGTCCTCCAGGAGTATTCATAATAACTAAGCAGAATGATGTGCCTGAAGACCACGTACCCGAAGGACATTCAACCTGTCCTGCTCAGGCACCTCATTTCTCTTGCTGGCGTTCCAGGCTTAGTGCCAATGCAGTTTCAACTGGACTGTGCGGCCCTTGCCCACCTCTCCCCCTTCCCCCCCATGATGCCAGCACACCTGTTTATGTGGCCGTGTGGCCAACCAAATTGGGGAAGTAATCAGACTTTAAAAAACCCCACCAAACCCCAAGAGTAGAGGGTGGGTTATTTTCACCACACCAGCTCTGTGCTCATGTGTGCAATGCAGCTATGCCAGCACAGAAAGGGGGCGGTGCGGAGGGGGAGGAAAAACAGCCAGAGATACAGGCTCTTCAGGCTGCTGCTGCTGTTGAAGATGTGAATGTGGGCAAGTGTCTGAGTGGGAGGACAGGCACCCGAAGACCTTTGTGAATCCTGTCTCAGAGCTCCTAAAAGCCTAGATGATAAAACACGTGCTTAAAAAAAGCTTGAATATTGCACTCACTTATTGGTGGTCAGATCAAAAGCTTCAACAGACGCAGTGAGGCCTTCTTCAGTGACACCACCTGCAATGACAATCCTGCCCTTATGGACAGCTGTGCCAAACATGGAGCGAGCCACTTTCATTGGAGCCAGGTCTCTCCAGTCTCCTTTCTTGGGATTGTATACAAATAGTCTGTTGGTGCATTTCCTGGGGAGGAAAAAGAAAACCTGCGATCGTTTCCAAGGAGCTTTTGGCTTGTTTCAAGTGAAACATAGTTGAGGCAGATTGTGTGGGCTCATGTATACTCCTTCCTCACCACGAGATCCTTTCTTGTATCTAATCCAGGAATCTCTGCATGCCTGCAAAGCACTGATCACAGAATCACAGAATCTTAGAGGTTGAAGGGACCTCAAAAGATCATCTAGTCCAACCCCCCTGCCAAGGCAGGGCCACCTAGAGCACGTCACAGAGGAACATGTCCAGTCGGGTCACTGATCACATCCATAGAACTAAATGAAATGTTAAATGCTGTTGTGCAGGACAGCAATTTCCCTGCACCTTACAGGAGAAAGACAACGTCCTTTCAGATGGGTTTGCGAAGGAATGTGTTACAAAGGTTATAAAAGAAAGCTTATGCTGCTGTTTTGGCTGATTTGGCAAGCTTTTGTCTTTAATGTCCCATATGCAAACACTGAAAAATTACCACCACGTGCTCAGTTTGAGTGAAAACTTCCATTTTCCTAATGTCATACCCATTAAGGTCTAACAGGCATCACAGGTCAGCAAACTTGAACAACTGACACAATACTTGCACAGCACCCAAGTACTTCTGTCTGGAAGGAAATACTGCTTTCAGTAAGGGTCCTCAGAGCTACGTATTACTAATGCGTCTGCACTGTCAGTACGATTTGCCTTGGAAATAAGCGGAGCCACTAAAATAACTAGGTGGGATTACCATTTTTGTGAGATGGTAAAATTGCGTATAAAAGATAGCCTGTGTACCATAATGTGTTCCCCTCTGCCAAATGGTTAGCAACCTTAACCCAGACACGTAAAAAAGGGAAACCCTGATTTCTGAGTGTAAGGACATACAAGCTACAAAGAACCAACCAAATAATGTTACAAATTGTCACGAAAAGACTTAGAGACTCACTTATCATCAGTTTTTCCACCAAGACAATATATCAATCCGTTGTTTGAGATAGTAGCGTGACCATATACTTTGATGGGTAGTTTTTTGATCTCACCCCATTTCATTGCCCTGGAACAAGAAGAATACCACCATTAGGCTCTTTCAACTATCAATGGGCTATTCAGATGTCCTCAGTGGGCAGAATTAAAGTTTAAACATACACAGGATCATAGCACAATACTGAATCTAGAGACTCCTCAGTGCGAAGGTCCTTGCCTGCAATTACATAGACCTTGTTGTCTGACTCTCCCAGCCCGAAGAGACACCTGGCTGATGGCAGTGGAGGAAGGGCAACCCACTCTCCAGCGATGCTATCCAGCTGAAAGAGCATCAGAACAGCAAGTGTTAGGAAAGTCTTTTTTGGTAAAAAACTCCATACAACAAATACAGTTCCACAAAATTAATCTCACAGCCCTCAGTGTCTCTCAACAGGTCATCCACTTGCCTGAACAACCTACCCTTCCCTCACTGCAGCTAACGAATGGTGACTTCTACCCACCCGTGCTTCACGGCTCTGAGACCTAGCAGTCAATGCCACACAGCTCTTTGCATCTGCTCACCCCCACTCACCCGCATGGAGTCTCTTCGACTCTTTATTGAGTTGTCCTTCCTTGTTTAAGGGTCCCTCATGATCTGGGTTCCCTATCACATGTTGGAAAGAACAAGTTGTTCTTCCTGTCTGTACGGAGCAGACACTCCAGCCATTCCACACCTACACATTTAGCTGGTTGTGTTCATAGCTACAATGAGAAATTCCAGACATCCTCACACCGTTCCTCTTAACGATCAGGAGATATTACATGGCAAATGGCATGGCTGTTGCTTCTGCAATGCCTAGAGCAAAAAGAGGTGGTGTTTCACCACAAATACCCTCAAAAGCTCCTGAGATCACTGAAGGCACAATGAATAAAGGCTTCACTCCTAAGCAAATAAGGCAGGCAGCACAGCTCCATTGGCAATAATACCGATACCATCCCTACTGAAGTACTCCCACGGCTGTCCCAATTCACATCCAGTGTGCTGGAAACACCTAAGGAGAAGCCGCAGGAGGAGAACAGAAGAAAAAACAAACAAAACATTATTTTCCTAGAATGGTGGTGCTTAATTTTTGTTTTGATCTGAGAACTTACAATTGAACCTGAATGCCCTCTGACATTCAAAAAGAATTCTTTTTCTCTCTTCTATTGCATATAGATTTGCTTCACAATGTACAGGAAGGGAAGGTGAAATGTGAGCTTTCATGAGTGTAAAGGCATTTGATAGAAAGCAAAAGAAAGTTCAGTTGAAGTAATCGGGTCTGGGTTTAGCTCAGTGACATCCTTTCCCAGAAGTATGCTCCACGCTGAAGGTCTCCATGCCAAAATGCATCTCCCAAACTTGACAGACCACCCCTGCTGCACAGGAAGCTTTACTGCAACACTGAAATATAGTTCATGGACACCGATCGCCCCAGTAGCTGGATCTGGGTGGCGTAACAGGGAGAAGATGTACCCATCACAGATCACAGCACGCTTAGTGAATCAGTCTTGAAGATCACGTATCTCCTGCTGATAGGGCATAAACTAGTCATGCATTTTTGAGCCAGTGGTAGCCTTGTTTTCTTCTGGGTTATGAGCTACCCAATAAAATGCTAACAGGTGCTTCACTGGTAGAGAAAGGGAGATCACTAAGTGAAAATCACACAGGGAACAAGGGAGATCACTAAGGGAACAACAGCCACGTGGGTAGTGCAGACAAGTATTTTAACTATAGGCAGGAGCAGCCACAAGCAAACTTACAGATGACAAGCGAGAGAGCAGGATTTCAGGAAATGGATGTAGACATGTAACATAGAATTCTGAAAACTTCATCAATTTTTAGTATCAATCTCAAGGTTCAGTTTTTCAGAGGCCACTTTCTAGTAGCCTGAGACTTGAACTGTTCGGTTCTGGATTACATACATTATGACATGAACATTAGAAGAGTATTTCTGTAACAATTTTTGCACTTCAGTGAGCAGTGCTTTACACCTACGTAAGGCAATGAAAGTGTCAATCCCTCTCTAGGAAACTAAGACTTTCCTCTTATAAATATATGCCTGAAACCAACGCTTTCACTGTGTGTGAAATGACAGTGAGCCATACTCTGGCCTGTGTCATACTTTAGCATTTGTTAGTATCTGAAGGCTTTAAAATTCTATCCCTGCTTATTCTTCTGCTTTATCTCATATTGAAACAGGACCTACTGTCACTCTTTCAGGCCAATGTGCCTGAAGACAGGACATGACCAGCAGCATATCGCATAATTCATCACGAGATAGTTTAAATATCCCCCAAAGCATGTAGCCAGGTAACTAAAACCACAACAGAATTAGTTTATGGTTAATCAGCCTTGTATTCATACACATTTACAAAGATATAAATTATGCTCTCGGTTGAAGCATGGTGTTTAGCACACTGACATTGACAGTTTGCCAAGAAAACCACCTTCTACCTCTAAATTACGTATTATAGAATGCCCTTAGGTTTTCAAATGCAGATGTGACAGAAGGACTTCTAGAATTTCAGTGACAGAAGTGCAATTTAAAATATGCACACTGCTGCTGTCATAAAAACATTTCAGACACAAAAAAGAGAGACATCTCCTTAAAGGAGCTAAGCACTCAACATTCATGGAAGTTAACAGAAATTCACAAAAGGTATTCTACAAAAATGTTATTAGGCTTAAATTTAGGCATCTGTACCATGAAAAATCTGGGCCTTGAACAATGAAAGCTGGTGCCTAGATATGCTAATCCTTTTAATCTTTCCTGAGATCTCACCAGGGGCTTGATCTTGAAAGAGAAGATGCAAGTCCTTGGTTACATTTACCTCTCTGAGACAGGAATAGCTCTCTATAGACACTTCTCTCCATTGACTGTACAGAGGGACTAGAGAACTCACTTGCAGAGATTCAGAATACTTCTCAGTAACTCTTAAAAGCACCCACTATTGCACCAACTACAAAGCTTATACCTGAAAGAAGTATGACTGGAAAGGCTGATCCTTGTTCTCCTCCTCCACGTACAGTCCGCCAACAATGTAGACCTGATTTTGTTTGGTGACTATACTGGAATGGTTTCTGGGAATCTGTTCCGCCAGGGCTGCTAGGTAGCATTCGTTTTCAAGAGGATCATAAGCTACTGCAGCCGTGTCATTAACCAGAAGAATTAGGTCTTTGACAAACATGCCGTGCCTGGGAAGGTCATTTAGGTAGCCAGGCAGTAAATCTTCATCTCCTACATCGCCATTCACCTCCCCTTTGGTTGACTTTTCTGTACTTTTACTGGAGTCAGGCAGTTTTCCAGCAAAAGCATCCTTAATAATCTTTACTTTTTTCTGAAGGTCTGAATTGCTTTTAATTATATCATCCTTCTCAACATGTTCTTTGAAGTATTTTTCTGGCATAAGACGAAAGCGTATGCAGTCAAAAATTTCCCCCAGGCTCTTTACTCTGTTCTCCTTGTCTGTTCGGACCCATTTCATCACTGCTTCAAATACCAGCTCTTCCTTCTCTACGTTTAAGCTGTCAGGCGAAATAACCGAGATAAGTTCATGCGGGGCAAGCTGCATGAAGTCCTCTTCTTTGCAGATCTGCACAAAATGGTCTGAGACAAAATCGCGGGCAGAAAATGCAAGTCTGGGGCAATCAAGCAGAACACCTAATCGAAGGATGGCCAGACAGTTACCAACAGCAAGCCTCTTCTGAAGATAGGAGACGCACACGGTGAATACAGAAGGGATCTGAAAGCGACTGGCCAAAGCAAAAATATCTTGCACATTAGAATCATTAAGGTCGATACTTGCTGAGTAAAGGTATTTGATGATCATGTCCAGGATGTTGGGGTCAACATCATCCAGAACTACCTCCTTCTTTTTCTCTTCATTTTGCTCAGATAAGAAATACTCACGAAAATAAGGGCTACATGCCGACAAAATCAATCTGTGGCAAGGGAGGCTTCTGTCCCCAGCTTTTAGAGAACAATCGATGAACTTTTTCTCTTCCAGGAGTTCCTTGAGGCCATCCTGAAGAAGGGTGGATTGGTAAAGCCTGAGCTCTTCAGTGAGTTCCCTTTGGGAATCCATTTTGCAAACACTTGGGAAAGGGGAGGGAGCAGAAAGCTTTAGCTGTTGTCTGCCCAAAGGTCTGTCTGTAAAAAAGGCAGACCAATGTGCTTTGCCCTGCCCGAAACCTCTGCAACTTAATCTCACTAGCTAAATATAGGTACATACTCTGACAGTCGGAATTTAGGAGGGATGGTCTGGAAAAAAAAAAAAGAGTTGCTCTCGCAGCTGTCAAAGACTGAAAGAAGCAACTGTTGCTTTTAGTCACTATGGTCAGGTTTTGCCATCATTCTCCACACTGGATCAATGAGATTACGTGCAGTGTAAGAAATTACTTGACATGAGTAAGGACAGCAGAATCCGACCCTCAGGGAGGCAGCTATGAGCAAAATTGTAAATATACATGTTACCGAGTACTCTGAAATAGAAATATTAATCAAGTTGTCAGCTGCAACTGCTGCTCACTTTCTCAGAGCTGCTTAATACATCTCATTGCTGCAGTCATAAAGATATTTAAAAACTCCAGAATTTTGCATCAATTATCTATGCTCTAAGATTAATTTTTTACATACCCGTATCACATCTGCAATTTCGTCAGATATCACTAATAAGACTTTGAGATTCTTAATAATAAGCCATTTTGAACTACTGTTTAGACATAAAATATACATTAATCAGGTAAAGTTCTGCTTTCAAAAAGAATTTAAACTGAAGTCTCCACCCCGCTTACTAAACATCGTTCTTCACTTCAGATAACCTGTAAACATTATCAATCCTTTTGTACTGTACTAGAAATGGTGTTGACTGCTGTTAAACTAAACCAAAAGCAGTATGTAGGAAAGGTAGAACAGATAATGAAAAACATGTAATGCACCATATTAACATTATTTAATGGATGTGTAATTTAAAAGACCTAAAATCTGAATCTAAACTAAAAAAGTCCCAAATCAGACAAGGCTTTTGAAAAGTGAATGTGAATTTAGAAAAGTTATGCCCATGTTGTAGGTTTCACAATTTAGACTAGAAATATTTATATTTTTATTGAAGGTGGTAATACAGATCCAAAACAAACTTGGAATTTTAAGTTGTTTAACCTACCTTGATGGAGGACTGTATTTTGCCTATATAGAGAATGCTTTTTACCCACGTGGTAAAATGTTCCTAAAATGTAATGGAAACAGGATCAAAACACAACTATTTGAATGGAAGATCTACAACAAGGTAAACATAACTAAAGTTTATTGAAATCAAGATTGCTTTTCAATATAGGTGGTATTTCAATAAAAGACACACCTTGAAAGACTGTCTACAAACACCACAATTATATTCACACCAGTTACTTTACTATAACAGTCAGCTGCTAAAACAACAGCTGAGAGGAGAGCTCATTCGACTTTTTCCATTTATAGAAAATAGCGCAGAGGTCTTATCTCACTAGAAAACCTAACAGCTGCATCTTCCTTTAAACAATAAATGACTCATTTCTCTCTAAAACATCTAAAGGTCTTAATGACTTAGACACAGAAGCTATTTGTGTATGCAATTTTTTCTAGATCATTCCTTTAAAAAGTGCTCTAGTAAAAAAAAAAAACCAAAACAAAACCCCAAACAAAAAAACCCAAACCCAACTGTATGAGCTGTATATCTGGATTGCAATTAAGTACCTGGAATGATATGTGCTGAACATCTAACAAAATGATGAGACATGAAAACTAATATTTGGAACTTTTTGTCAAAGTTATCAGTAGCACGGCACTGCTGCAATGACACCGCCCGTATGTGCAGATACAAAATGTTCTGCATGTGATGATATTTCTAAACAAATTATGGAAACTTGATTTAGATATAATCGTTATGGGGATGTACATGACTGCGTGCAAATACATGAATACTTCAAATTGAGCATCAAACTATATACCACACACTGCTCTACTTCAACTGGAGGCTTCCTCTTCTGACATCCTTCCAGGTAGTATGGCAGGCGGAGACATGGTCCTGGCAGCCAGTCACGGGGCAGCATGTAAACACATGGGGCATGAAGTTGTAAAAAAAAA
>VWZZ01000257.1:0-11906 GCA_013399095.1 Psophia crepitans | reverse complement strand
AAAAAAAAAAAATAAAAAAAAAAAATGGTGGCTCCCTGCCATAAAATGGTCACTGAAGCACCACTGAGGACCATGTGTGGTTAGCAACGGGGGCTTCCTGCTCTGACAACCTTCCTGGGGAAGCAGGATGGGGAGGCTGGTCCTGCCAGTGACATGCCTGAAAACCCCTGGGGTACGAGTGTGTCAAACCCCACAGCCAGCCAATCACAAAGCCGTATGAAAAAGTGGGGTATGCCACTTTATGTAATTGCGGCTGACCTAAAATGGCAGCCACCATGCACATAGTGGGGAAGGACCTCCAGGTCCTGACCACTGTGTGACCAGGGCAAGGGCTTGGGAACATGTGACTGCCTGCAGCAGTGGGGCTCCGCCCCGTCTTACAGTCGGTGGGGGTTGTCTGCCCACTACTTACAGAAACGCTGCAATAAATACAAAGCTTTTACAGGTACGAGGGTTCTGAATAATCTTTCCTTTATGACATAGCCTCAGGGCATACTGTCTAGTATTTGCCTGCTCTTTAGCTTCGGCATGTTCTTTCTCTGCTACTCTGGTATTTCTAAATTGTCTTCTACAGATCTCACAAGCCCAGTAAGAACAGTCTCTTTCCTTGCTTAGGAAACAAATGCGCACCAATCTACATCAGGTCATCACTTCCCAGAGTCCCTGGAGTGTGAATCCATCCTTTAGCTTCTCTATTGCAAGTCCTAGTTCTTCTGAAAAAACCGGCTCCCCATCATGTTGCTTTTTTGAATGCACCAGATATGAGAGAAAATAAAATAAAGCAGAAGGTACTTTTTAGTTTTATTATTCCACTTTAACAACACGAATTTAATAGTATGAAAAAATATGTTCTTACCTTGTTTTCATCAGCAAAATAAGCCTGCAAAAGAAAGAAAAAAGAGAACTCGCAACCTTGGAAATAAAGAAAGTCTAAAAACTTTCTGGGGGTCAAAACTATATTTGGTAAGTTTTCTTCAACAAGCCAGTCATACTGGTTTTTATTTTTGTTTTGTAAACCAGATCAGAGGTTTTTTAAAGTTGAAATAATTTACAAAACAGTTCTAACAGGAGCTGGTGATTATGTTATTTTTTCATTAAACACCAATCTTTGAATTTTCCATCCTAATAAGCAACATTTTTAAATGGTAAAATTTTCATATTACATTTGTTACACTGACAAATACTTTATAGGGAATAAAAATGTCAATATGGAGGCAAACTGACACCATCCTAGCATTTTGTGTCTCACGTGCAGCAGCATTTATTATGCAATTTCGAAAACTAACTTAAAATGTGTAAGTAATATAAAAATTCAGTCAACATCATACTTAATCTAAGAAATTAACACAGAGTAACAGAACAATTAACCACATTTTTCTACTCTCAGAGAGTTGAGAAAGAGATACAAGCTTTCCTATTCTGTCTGTGTGGAAATTAAGGCTCCAGTGCTTCAGGAAATCAGATCTCTGAAGATACCCACAGCTCTACAAGTCACAGAACCAGCAGGCTCTAGATCTTCCTATTTACCCAAAAGAGCCTGATCTTGCGTCCGCTGCCCCTGTGGACTGCTGAGGGGCAGCAAAAGAAGCATTTTGCTGCTCAGCTGGATCTCAAGCTATGCAAGACTCTACAGAACAGCATCACAGCCATCAAGTGTCATGGAATAGTGGTGGGGAGCCACTCCTTGGGTCCTGGATTATCTACGTCTCCTAGATCAACCACCTTCTAATCATTTACAGCTTCCAGTTTTTGTTTCAGAATATGCAAAGCATGGTTATTTCATCCAGGTGCCAAAGAAACTAACAGAGCAAATATAATCTACCTTTAAGGAAAAGGTAGGTCATCAACCATGAATAAAAATGTATAAAAATGAAGGCAAAAAGGCAAAAAATGATGAAAAAGGAGGGAAAGGAAGAGATAAGGGCTTATCTGCATCAGTAAATGATAGCAAAAGAAAAGAAGGTGGAAGGAAGTTTGGTGCCAGGACTGCTAATTTAGCAAATTTCAGAGAGGAATTAAGAAAACGTGTCAATTGTCAATGTGCCAAGGCCAGCACTTGAAAACATGTGCAGTCTACCTGTGCAGTCAATCATGCAGGCAGGTGTTATTGGGTGGCACAGTAAATCTGGAAATTCCTAGAGGAACGTCATCCAGCCACCTAACGCACTGAAAAGTAAATTTTCCTGAAATACTGGGAGACGGATACTAATAGTTCTCTAAAGTGGTATTGTCAGGAGTGCAAAAGTTGTCAGAAGTGACTCAAAATGATTGTTGCCTTTCTAAAAATCTCTCAAGTTTGAATCTTAGATGAATGTTGAGCGTACAGATATCACCATCTATTCATCTGCTCCAAGAGAAGGAAGACGTGTTTTAACCTAATGTATTTGATTAAATTATACTGCTGGTTTTCAATCTATTCCTGATCTTAATGTGTTGAAAATTACACTTTGAGTATCTACTACTATTTATTTTGAATAATAGTTTGTTCTTACGTTAAAAGTCCATACACAGAGTAAATTCCTGTAGTATTCAGGATTTTGAATAAAAGGCCTGTAGGTGTGCTTTAAATATAAAAAGCTCAGTTATAGCTTATCTTTAATAGAAGATTACAGCTGTACATTGCTCATTTTTTAATAGCCAAATAAGAATTATTTTATTTTTCGGTTTTCTGTGGATTGGCTTACCACAAAAGCATCTGTATGTTCATCAGATTCTATTTCCACATCGTCTTGAACTGGCTCCACTGTTAGGACTTCAAGAGGTTGAGGCTGCAAATTAAAAACACTGAACTAAGTAAATCAACATATTTAATATAGGTTTATTACAGCTGTTGACAGAATACTGTGTCTAATTTAAAATAAATCAGTGGAGTACCTTTTCTTCCATTTCATAATCTACTCCAAATATAGGGTTAGCTGAATAAACTCTGTGAAGTGAATTAATTTCTTTCACTGCCTCCTGTAGTTTCTCCACAGGGTCTATTTTAAAACCAAGTACATATCCTCCACTCTATAAACAGAGAAAAAAGAAGACATATTTATTAGCACTGCTTACTATTTAAACAACTTTTTCCCCCTGATAGGGATTTGCAATTTAATGACTGCAAATTTCCCTTTGCTGATAAAACATTACCTGTATTTTGTTATGGTCTTATTTTGTTCTGTCACTTAAACCATGGGTGAAATAAAACCAGTGACAATGTTTCTCTGTGAGGTAAATAACCTTTTAACTGTTAGCCCATTATATAAATGGGGAACGAACTTCTGACACAGAAAACAGAAAAACAAAAGCAAACAAGGGTGGGAGAAATTCTAAAGTGATACTAATGATTGCTCCTAGCTACTCAGCAAATGTTCAGTCTGTTAGATCTTGATGGTGTTATTAAAGAAGCTTTCAGATATGGTAAATAAAGTTAGTTGAACTTTAAAAAAAAACAAAAAATCACTATCAAAAGCATTTCTGATTAAGGTCAAATTGAAGAAAAATAATTTTGTCTCTTGCAATAAAACAGATACAGAAGTGAAAAAAATTAGAAACAGTGGTCTTAAGTATAGAAGTAATTAGATCCCAAAGATAATCTGTCAGAAGACGCTGGTTTTAATGGCTATATTATTTTATTTTCACTAATCGTACTGGTCTGTTGTTGCTTTGCTTAGAGAAACCACAACTCACAATAGCTATACTGACCTTAACATACAGACATTTTAAGCAGTGCAAAGAGGATTTTTTAAAAGTTGTGTTCAAAAGGCCACACAGACGGAACATTCCAGGTACCTTAAAGGTAGTCCTGTAACATTTCAGAATTAGAGAATCATTATATATAAAAATGTAACCAATGAGAAAAGGCTATTATAGCTTCTTACCTGCTGGGAACTCTCTATCACAAGTGCCAAGCCAAACTTCGAATCTCTTATTTTTATTGAACGCTAATGATAAAGAGGTAAAAAGTGTTTGTTAAAAATCTTGGAATTATTTGACAAAAATAATGCATGTATATATATGTATGCATGCTATTTGTTGTAGTTGGTTTTTTTTTTAAACACTGTACTAATTACAATTACTGGTTCTGCATTCCCTCCTGTTTACCATTACAAATCTGAACCTCCGAGCCTCAGGGAAAAGTGTTTTTATCCAAAGCAGTAACAGGTAACAGTTAATTTCTGAACATGAGGTTCACAGATCATTAATCCCAGTGTGTGTAGGTGGTATGCAGCATCACAGTAAATATAAGCCATCTTCAACATCTGTACCTGTCCATAAAAGCCCTCAATGAATCTGGACAGGGGAAAAAAAAAAAAAAAAAAAAGTCTACTCCTGGTTGATGCTGGTAAGACTAAACTCCTCCTTGACTGTGGGACATGAAACACTAACTTTGATAAGCTGAGAGTTTTAACTGAACACTTGAACTTATGTAATTTCATTTTGAAAATGCTTGTTTGAAGATACTTACAATTTGTAGATATGGTATGCTGACATTAAAGCTGTCATTCATATTTGCATGCCAAACTATTCTCACATTTGTAATAAAAAACGTTCCCAAATTTCCCTGTTAAAGAAACGGTATGTTAGAACTGCTCTGAAGCATAGAGGATTTTTTTCCAAACAGTGATTACTACTATCCATTTAAACACAAGGATACAGCTTCGTATTTAATTCAATAAAAGCCTGATTCTTTCCCACCAAAACCAGTTGAAATGCAAGGAAGCAAGATCCAATCTTTAAAGGATACAACACCCAAGTGGTGGAAATAGCTGGGAGGACCTATTACTGCAGCAAAGCAGGATCAAATCACAGCACAGGACACCTCATGGGAGTACATGAAGCATCTGAGAGTGTTCTTAACTGTACAAATCTGGAATTGGTGTCTAGCGTAAGTATAATGGCATGTGGGTTAAACTTAGGCAATTGTGGAGATGTGTGCCAAGGGAATGTAGAGGAAAGAACTTTTTAGCTTGTGAGGATGGATCCTATTTCCATTCTGGACTAAAATTGTACAGACAGAAATAACAGCTCCCATTTTGCTTCATGGCTCTGGGAAATACTTGCAACTAATGTCCTGTAGAATAATAGAAATGCTTTCTATTTTTTCCTTAAAGTCTTTATTTTTCCATGTTTTAAGATGTAGATTCCCATTCCAATACCCCTGCACTGTAGTCAAAGCGGCACGTAAACATACAAATATTCAGCAGAGCACTTAAATATTCAGCAGAGCACTTTGGAAACAACATGATTGTCTTTCGGGATGATACGGAATTTTAGACTCGTAAATACATCTTTATAACAGGAATTGTGTATCCAGTTCCTTGCATATTAGCAGAGCCATATAGACTTCAGGTTGCCAAGAAGAGACTTGTTCGTACTGAGTAGCAAATATACGGGGATCAGCTTCCCCACAAGCATCAGCTGATGAACTGAATTAAGGGTAATTCCTTTGAGGATACAAAACTACAGGAGTACAATTGCTAGATGAAAGCTAATATATTTCAACTTTGCTGTAGTCAACATAGTCTCATTTTTCACCATACCTGGTCACTTGATAAATTCCAAACTCCATTGATTTTATCATATATTTGTTCTTGTGGTAATAATCTCAGCTGCTTGTTTTGAATCAATGCACTTCTCAGCTTCAGATCACGATACATTTTAGAAGTTTCATAAGCTCTGCAAAAAATAAAATATACACGTTACCATTTCAGTACTTTCTATTATCTTTACTGTTTTAACACTAAGATGAAATGTTGTGTATTTTCAACTTTTCCTACTACCAGGCTGCACAAAAATGAGACTCCTATTAAAACTTCATCAATGAAAATCAATACGTTTCAACTTTCCTTAATGAAGTTATCTTTAAACTTTTTTTGGAAGTTTTTTTTTTAACATGTGTTTTGATCTCCCATATTGTTCATGTATTCCTTAGCCCTTAAATAGAAACAGATGGTGATGTATTATGCACACATTCATTCAGACAACTTATCTTTAGGTGGGAAACATCCACTGTTTTGTAGTCATATTATAGATCGAAAATGCGTACTGAAATTAGCTCTTTTGTACTTTTATTTGTTCAGATAGTTTATACACACAAGGTGCATAAACTGTGTATACACACATAAGGTGTATAAACTGCAATCAATGATTGGTATTAATACGTATTCATTTTTGTTATGCACAGTTATCTACTAGAATTTTTGATCGTTCTCTCCCTTCCTTCCAGAGATTGTATTCTCCTCTTTTGGGAAAGTTTTCTGAATGTTAAATATGGGCAGTTATATGCTTGGTCCATCAGCAGTAGTAATCCCACGTTTGATTAATTGAATTTTGTAAATGAACAAGCACTATTTTAAGTATGCTACCTGTGTACAGCGATAACTGAAGTGAAGAGTCTGGGACTCCCGGGGACGACATTGGTAAATATGAACTCAAACCGTGTATTGTTACATTTAGTCAATATATACAGAGCTTCTGTCTGCCCTCGTAATTTCTGTAAGGAAAAAGTGAAATTTAAAATTTTGACAATATGTTAGTGACTGTACAGGCAATAAATAGTCTTGATATCTCTTCTAAATTATTCTTCTAAATAGTATATCTGAAGGTATAATCCCAACACTGATTTACTCCCATCTTCACCTGAACTCAGTTTTTTTTTAAAAACTAGCCAGTACCATCAACAGAACTAATGAAGCCTGCCTACTATACATTTGCAATATCATGACTAAAACAGTATTTTTGGCTTTGTTCCCATGTGGCTGTCCAGGGAACCTACATAATTTCCCTGTAGTTCTTCGCTGCAAGCCAAACAAATGATTTCACAGTTGCATGTAATTCAGGCAATGTACTCGAGAGCTTTTTTGCCCAAAATTTGTGCCTTTCTAGACCTTTGTTAAATTTAGACACAATGAGCCAAGATGTGCTTGACTTACCTAGAGGGGAGAAGAATCACCAAACAGTGTGATTACATGCCTTAGGAAACTGCCTAAAAACACACTCCTATAAAAAAGTAACACTCTCTCAACTTTTAAAACTAAACTTTCATTACTATTCTATTACTCTTCTTGCAAGTAAACTTTCAGATTACTGTTGATACAATGCAGTAAGTACAAACAATGAATTACAACTTCTATTATTTTAAAAAGTATTTTTTGAAACTTACGGAGTTGGCAGTTCTTGTAGTTATATTTATAATGCAGTTGTAACCAACAGCTAGAAGTTAGGAGAGGGGAAAAAAAAAAGTTTTGAGAACAAGAAATAAATAATAGTCAAAATTACAAAGTACAATATTGTATTTTCTAGCACAGCTTTGAATGCTATTTGTGAGAATTACATACACCTTGTGGTTAATGGTCTGGGCTCTCATTGCAAAATCAAAGACTAATTTAAGCTGGAAAGGACCTTGAAAAGATGTCTGTTCCAATGCTCTTCTCAAAGGAGGACCAACTTCATCTGGCTGCTCAGGGTACTGTCCATTTGAGTCTTGAATATTTCCAAAGAAGGAGATTCCACAACCACGCTAGGAACCTGTTGCACTGTTTGACTGCCATCATTGTGAATGCTTTTCCCCTAAGATCTAATCAGAATTTCTCTTGTTTCAGCATTTGACTATTTCCTCAAGAAGGTCTGTTTCATCATGATGTTGCCTGCAAATTTTACTCTTACAAATAAAACTTTCTACACTGATATAATACTTTGTAGAAGAACTATTGAGATGAGAAAAATGTAAAGTATAAGTGGAAAAGAAACAAAAAGAGTAAGAAGAGAAAACAATTACCAATTTCACTTTGCCTCTTCTACAGTAGTGCTCAGATACAAAACAAAAACAGAAACAGTCCCAGCCATTCTTCCTAAAAGAAACTGATGCACTGAGATAGTGCTGGGCTAGATCTGAATGTCAGTGACAGTCCTGCTACTGACACCAATAGTAGCACAGCCAGGTTCCAAAAAAAAAATAAAAATCAAAGAACTAGAATTTGCTTTGGGAAGATTCTGCTTCTCCAAAAGCTCAGATGTGGCAGCAGTTATGTAGATAAGCATATTCAGTCTTTTAAGGAATTAACACTTATGAAAATACCAGAAAAAGACTATTTCCTAGGCTGCTTATGAGAATTTTCTAAAACGAAAAGAAACAGCAATGGTCAAAAATGGCATCCCCAATAAAATACTAAATTTTTTGTCTATATATTTCCTGAAGGTAAGAAATAATGCATTATCTTGAAAGCTTGAGAGTATTTTAAACTCTGAAGGCCATAGACGTTCTTGAGCTTCTGTAGGGCTGAACTACTCCATAAGTTTCTTTGTGATCTCCTCTAAAAAGGGCTAATCTAAAACTTAAATACACAGGCAAATGGTTCTTTTTTTAATTTTATAAATACATATACAAGTAGAAATATGTGTAGGTGCTTGCATGTATGAGAGAGAAAATGCAGAAGCGAGAGCAGGCAGAGGGCATGTTTATTTTTTACATTACAAACAGAATACAGATTTTTCAATACTGATTGGCTACTGGGAACTGAGCACTGGAAATAATTTGGTACAAAGTAAGTGCATCCTGCCCCTGTTTCAGCAAATTAAATTAAATAAAATATGAGTAGACCTGCTAGCTACTCATAAAGTTAAAATTAGAAGGTTATTCAGAGCTTACAACAGTACATTTGGAAAGGTAGGTAGTTGTCGGGAGTAAACTGTCTGTAGGACAATACAGAATGTGAATAAATAGATGGCAGCAAGAGGTACAAGGCAAGGTGTGAAGAAACTCAACCTTTTGTTTCTTTGTAGAAAAACGAATTAATATCACATAGGTCAAATGAAAAATAATTCTGAAGTACTCTTCAACATCTGTTCTGATAAATTAACATTGAATATTACCATTTTCCTATGAATTATTTTAACAGTTTCTATATTACAAATACATTAATAGTTTATTTCAGACTTTACAGAGCAACATAACTATATTATTCTGTACTGTAATCAGTACTATCGTGAAAGAATAGCATGCCACCACAAAGAAAACACAGAATTTGGAGTTGTTTAACAGGAGATGATACTTACAGAGATTGACTCTGGGCAATGACAATGAGCGCCAAATAATCCGCAAATTTGTCACAAGTAGTCTACCTGGAAGTAAAAAGTGTAGATATTTTTAACCTGAATAACTTCCATTAAATTACATGTTCCATTCTGTGGTATATATTTACCTCTAGTTTTGAAACACCAGAATATTCCTTTCCCTTGATACGAAAAAGAAGAAAAAGCACAGGACACCCCAGCAGAAAAATCACTAAACACTTTTTCTGGTTTTTTTTGAATGCTAGAAGAGAAAATCCAGCAAGGAACAAATGAAACAACTTCTAATATATACCAGCATTCCTCAAAACCAAACCAAAACCTGTTATTGATTTCACATCCACCTGACTATGGTAAAAATGCAGACACAATCAGTGCAGAACTGCGCTGGGGAGAAGGGGAAGGCAGTGAGTTAACTATCCCAGCTGTCTTCACGAATAACCTCACCCCTTTATGTCACATGCAAATTTCTTTGATTCTGTATCCTGTACAGCAGCACATCCAACTCCAGGAAGGGTCATCTCGGCTTGCTGGCAGCTTCATGCACACTATATATATATATTCCTTACTGATTCAGTTTAAACCAGGTTAGGAAAAACTAAGCATTAAGGAGGATTACAGCAAAAGAGCACCACAATGTTTATAAAAGGATTATTCTTACATGGCGGTCAGTTCTTACAGAAATTCTTGAGACAAGATTATCACGTTCCTACAACTTTGAACAAGAGATCCTGTTTGAATATACTCCAAGGGGAGACAGATCGATGAAATAGGCAGGATTTATTTTCTGCAACAGATCACTGATACCTAGTTCAGTGGAAAATGGACATGAACCTACACAGGTTAAGTATTAGAAAGTTTACAATTTCCCTCAGTTTGCAGTTACCTCTGTCTCCATTATTGCCTTTGGTATCTTCAACAGACTCTAAGCAGTCTATAAGGACCTCTCCAGGTCTCATTTTCATTTGTCTAAAAGAAAAAAAAGAAAAAGATTACCTAAAGAAAATTATTAGATTTTTCCTCCAAAAGGAGACCATTTCTATTTCCCCACTTCGCTTTCTTTTCTCTTTTTTTGCATTGTGCACCATACAATGAAAAATCCACATATGCACACAAATCAACATATATCTGAATTTGTTATCACTACACCTGGCATATGAAAAATATTAGTACCATTATTATTAAATTGTAACATATAGCAAGTGTGCAAATACAATTATTATTAAAATATAACACAATTATGTAGCAAGTAAATATTATCATTATATAGCAAGTGTGACCAAGCAAACTATACCCCAAAAGAGGGAGAAAGTGTGTGAAAATGGGAGGCAAAAGCAAGTTGCATTCACATAATTTTTCATGGATATTTTGTTGCCTCTTGCTGTACTTTTAGGTCATAAGGAGTGGAGTTAGGGTCCAGAAGGAACAGATGCCAGCAAAGGAAATATCAGATCCAGCAAAGGAAATACCAGATGTATACTGACATGTGAAATACTCTGCTAAATTTTCCGCAAAGGGTGTGGTTTGGCTTCTGTAGTTTGTTGTTGTTTTTTTTTTTAAATTCATGTTGCTTGTTTTAACTGGTCTAACTACTTAATTACATAAGAACAGAAGTAGTGTGAAATTCTGCTGTATTTTAATTGTATTGTGTAAAGCAGCCTAAACTCTTCAGTGTATCGGCACAACAGAAACGAGATGCATTATCAGGAGGGGAATTCCATGAGATACTACTGCAGATCAGGATCGAGACAGTAGGTATGGACTCAACAATACACCACCAGCACCGCATAAAAGGTATTAGACGGCAAGCAGCAAGAATAGTAACATTAGTGTTAAAGAAAATATGGAAGCAAGCTCTTTCTATGTGACAATTCTACAGGAAAGTAAGACAGAACTGCTTCAACATCCAAGATACAATTTCATGTTTTTAAAATCACTGCAGGCAGCAAGTCTGAGGGACATGGGGTGTTCTCGGTAGGGTCAACTGAGTAGGGGGGAGACGGAGCATGACAGTAAGCCTTCAGTCTCCACCCCCAAAATCACCACCAACCAGCTCCTCGTTTGTAGCTCCATATTACAAAAGCTACATCAGGTTTTGCTACAGAAAGCAGAGCCGAAGCTTTACGTCTTGGACCAGGCTGACAGCTCACCAGAGGTCGAGGCCCACAGCCGTGAGGAAGCACTGCCTCCACGAGGGCGTACGCGGCAGCCCCTCAGCTCCGGCCCCCCGGAGGCCGCACAGCCCCCGCGTTCCCGGGAGCTCAGGCTGCCCACACCGCAGCACGGACACACCCCCGACGTTTGGTTTTACTCCTCAGCGCCAGGTCACGCTGCAGTTACCTCAGCCCTCCAGAGCCCAACCTTTTTTCTTTTCTTTTATAGATTGGAATCAGCGACTAGACGCCACCTGCCAAAAACTCCCCAGCCGGCCCACCCGAGCCTGCCCAGCCACACAAGCCTTTGCCGCCCTGTGAGGAAAACACGCTCCCCCGCGCCGCCACACCGGGCAAGATCCCAGCCTGCACCGCGCCACTAATGGCGGCCGCGCTCAGCCCACGGAGAGACAGCGCTCAGCCTACTGCCAGACGCCGGACGGGTCCGAAAGCCTTGCTGTGAGAAGACGGGAGGGCAGGGCAGCGACACTCACTGCGGGGAGATGTCGAAGCGGACATCCCTGTCCTCCCACAGCACATCCAGCACCGCGCTCATGGCTGCCGATCCGCGGCGGGACACTTCTCCGGCGAGCCCGCGCGCCGCTGTAGCAACGGGGGTCGTGTCTCGCGCTCCCGCAGCGATCGCGATTGGCTGCGGCCCTGCACGTGGCGGCGCCGTCTGCTCTCCCGCCTGCCCTA
>VWZZ01000252.1:37157-69127 GCA_013399095.1 Psophia crepitans | reverse complement strand
GGCGTTAGCAGCCTTCGTGGCGCGATGGTCTTCTGAGCGAAACCGGCGTTGCCTTTGTCCCTTCAAGCGCCCCCCCTCCCCGAGCGCACCCGGTACGTGCGGTGAAGTGGCACTCGTGGCCTTTGGACTGCGCCTGTAGAGCCAATAACGCCAGCAATGTCACCGCAGATTAGGGGAGATGATAAGTTTCAGCTTTGCCGGGGCAGCATTCCAGGTTTAAACCAGGCCTGGCATTCGGGCCTGCTCAACGTGTTTTGGGCAAACAGCATGCAGTATTGTGCAGGTGCGGACCAATTCTGCCTTCTCTTACAGAAAATAACGAAGATGAAAAGGTTTGTAGCCCTTTAAGGCATCAGCTGTTGGGCTAATAAACCATAATCAGGGAACTTTTTAGTAGAGGCTGTTTTTTCACTTTGATTCTTCTCAAATAGCGATGTTGCTGTGAAGGTTATGGATGCAAGCAAAGCACGGTCTGTAGGGCAGCGCAAGAGACTTTTTATCAGCACAGCTGATGCCACTGGAGAACCCGACTGGCTTTCAAGTTCTCCAGCCTTTTTGTAGCTCAACTAAAGGGCTCTACACCAAGAGTGCTTATCCGCCTCTGCAGGATTTGCTACGCGTTAGATACTCGGACTTTTTGTTTATTTAGGAACTGCCAGCCTTCTCTGCCGTGCCTTGCCTGTCACATAGCCAGTCCTCTTGTGCATTTCTGAGATGTACCTCAGAAAGCCCAAGGCTGGAGGGCTGCGAATGGCATCCCACCGACCCTCCTGCTCTGCCGCGGGCTGGTGCTGGGCCAGGGAAAGGTGCTGATACCCGGCTCAGCAGCTCTAGTTTGTTTCCTACAGCAGCCAAGGGTCCCAGAACAGTCCTCAGTCCCACCCGCAGCATAATCCTGCTGCTGCTCACATGACACAGGAGCCAGCGGGTTCTGCATGAGAGCTGCAGCCACCCTGTGGACATCTGCCTGGGACATGAACTCATCACAGACGGTGGGCCCAGAAGAGAGCCACACAAACTAGTTAATAGGACACATCTGTATCGCCTGCCTGTTCTGGGCCTCAGATGATTATCACTGCCTTCTGCTTGGGTCTTGGCCTTAAAGCCTTCCTTCCACAGAGAGAGATGTGCAAATCAGGCTATTTTTCAACAGCTGAACTAGATTTGCTACCTTTATTTTCCAAAACTGTCGGCAGTGGCAGCACTCCCCAGGTGGTAGAGAAGGCTGCGGCTGGAGGCACCTGTTTGAAAGCACAGAATGATCAGAAGATAACAGTCATCTGAGAGAAGAAACCTAGATTCCAGCCCTGCTTTGCAGCATGTTTATGCGTTTTATGTTGCAAAAAAACAGATCTTCACAGAAGCTGGGGTAGAAACTAGCACTCTCGTTTCCTCATCCCCCAAATGAAGACCCTAATCGATAGGCTAAAGCTATTTGTCAGTAAGTGACTGCTTAATTATTCTGTGTAAACTAGGACAAGATCCACAAGAGAGTACGCACGTCTCTGAGAACAGCTTTTGGCCAGGGCCTTCCCACAAGAGCGGGAGATGTGGAGCTGAACCTCCTTGGAGGAAGAATATTCAATCCCAATCATCTACTGAGAAAGAAATGTTCTAGTTACTAAACTATTATCTGACTGCAGGGCCGCTCCTCTTCCAGCTGCAGCTTTTTGTGTGAAGAGTGGTGCCCTCTGTTGTTCTAGAGAGAAGCTGCTATGAGTTAGGAGACTGAAAGCATGCAGGTGAGGTTGGTTTGTTTTTTCCCTGTACTGCAAACTCTTAGGCATGCTCTGGTTTTGGCGTACAGGCAGTTTGCTGGGTCTGTTGTGCTGAATGTACTACAACTGGGTGTCCAGAGTGAAGCTGGGAAGGAGGCATCTGTAGAGGAGTATGTAGCAACAGGAGTAGGAAAAAACTGTTTAATAACACACTGCTTAGAAAATAGAAAAGATGTGTAGAGTAGGCAAGAACTGCTTATTACAAGTGCTACCAAGATAACTGAAGAGTACAGGAATGTGCATGGGCAAGGGTCAGAGTTAAGGCTGCCTGTGCATCCTTCAATATCTCCTGACATCTGAGAGAAGGAGCTACCATGACCTAACAAGCTGCCATCATTAGATAATCCTCACAGGCACTCCTAGGCTATCTGTAAGAAAAAAAGTGCTTGCATGAACCTGAGCCGCACATGTTCCTGCTCTTTGGCACGACAGAAAGAAGCTGTATGTTCCGATTGCAATTGTTCTACAGAGCAGAGAAATAAGAAAGTAAAGATACATCTGTCTGTCTGCAGAACATGAAGCGGCTTTACAAAATGCCTAACATAACTGGTCACGGGGCCAATTCTGGTGCTGTAAATTACAAGGTAAGTACAGTTATTTAAAATGACCTTTGAGAGTAATCTGTGTGCCATGCCCCTGGAGGCATCTATGGGAAGCGTGCTCCCATCAGTGTCCTGCAAAGCCCAGAAGGTATTTCCAAGAGTCCAGCTGTTTGCTGTGATTGCTGAACATGCCGAGTCTGCAATAACCGTTTTTAAAAGTACATGGTAATGTCATGGGGTTGCTTGAGTTTAGTAACCCCAGGGCAATACATTCAAAGGGGTAGAGGGCGATTCAGTTGCCTGTCAAGTCAATGAGAAGGCACTACGTGTCCCTTCCTTTTGTTTTGCTCTGAGATCGTCTATACCTTCTCCAGGAATAAAGCTGTTTGGTCTGCAATGGCATAGCAGTAGTTTAGGGCTACCCTAGCATTTTCTCTAATGGGTACACTCAAATAATTTGTATTTGTACAAGCCTGTAAAGAGGGGATCTCCTCCCTTGCCCTACGTGTTCCCCATGAGTCCACGTGACAGTGCCTTCAAGATGCACGGCTGCCCCTTTGACTGAAGGCACCTCCACATCACGGGAGTGTCTCAAGCCTCTTGCTGGGCCAGGAGGAGCAGAAAAGCAGTTCAGAACCACTGCCTCACAGCTGTGTGCTGCACAGCCAAGAGCCCTTTTTTCCTTCTCATCTATCCCTGTTAGCAGTACCGAGAAGGAGGTGAAAGTGCAATTCGGCCATGTAGTAATGAGCCGTAGCAGGAACAGCATTGGGAAATGCCAACTTTTTTGGGTGTGTGGTTTCTTGGGTGTCTCCAAATCTAAATATAATCGCAGTTGGCTCTTTCTAGGTTTGTTGCACAGCTCTTCTATCAAAACAGGTAACTTGCATATGCTCACAAGAGAAGCAATAAGCTAAATTCCATTACCTGAAGAAGAAATCTGAACAGATTCAAATTTTTAATCCCAAACACAGCCACTCCAGAATTGCATCCCTCAGGTGGAGTTCCTTTCACTAATACCCCTTGGTTACCTTTTCACCTTCTGGCTTTACTCAGACAAGGAGGCAGTGAAATGCGCTGAGCCCTTCTCCTGTGCATCAGAAGGATTCTCGTGTGCATTTCCATAGCCAAAATGAGATGGAACAATGTCAAGAAGATTTCCCTTACTTTTAGTTTAGACTCTAAGAATATTTTATACCTCAAAGGTTAAAAACTGATGGAGGTGACTGGACTCTTGATGATCTGCACTATAAGAAAACATAAACCTGATGCTTTAACATAGAATAGCTTGTTATTATCATCATTAATTTTTAATTCCCTGCTTTGCAGTCCCTGCCAAAGAACTTTAAATAAACAGGTATAATTCTGCAAGGAGCTGAACTCCTCCTGCATATGCTGAAACCAGTGGTTGATGAAGACATTCATTTTGCAGAATAAAGCTTGACGTTTAAAACAGTTTAATTAGATCTCAAAGGTAAAAGCTTTAATGGTTGAACCCGGAGCAAGGCTTGCAAAAGGAGAGATTAAGAGTCACTTCTTTTGAAGTGCTTAGATTGTTTAGTTTGGAAGGGAGATAAATCCTTTGCTATCAGGAAGAGGTTTAACCTCTGACTGAAGGGTTAGGGAGAGCTTCCCCTATGAGCAGGTTATTTTGGTAACTGCAGACCAGGGTGCTGTTTACTGTTGAGCTGCCTGTGCCCATTCAGCTCTTGCTGTAGAGCTGGAGACTGAATGCTGGGCCAGATGGCTCTCCAGCCTGACTGACCCGTTGGTGGGCAACTTGGTATTTCTGTGTCATCTGAACAGGCTTTTTAGGGAGAGATCCACAGGCAAAAGTAGGCATGTGGAAAGGAAGGGCCTTCATTCTGTGAAGGCTCTTCACCTCCCTGGGCCTTAGTTTCCTGTCCTGGTTTCGACTGAGATAATTTTCTTCCTAGCAGCTGGTTAGTGCTGTGGTTTGTGTTTAGGATGAGAATGATGTTGATAACACACTAATGGTTTTAGTTGTGACCAAGCAGTCAAGGACTTTTCAGTTTCCCTCACTGCCCTTGTACCATATGAGAAGGTGGGGGGCACCCAACAAGCTAGGAGGGGACATGGCCAGGACGGCTGACCCAAACCGGCCTAAGGGATATTCCGTAACATATTATGTCATGTTCTGTGCATAGCTGGGGGGTGGGCTGGGAGGCAGTTGGCTTGAGAACTAGCAGAGTATCAGCTTCGGCTAGTGAGCAACTGTGCCATGCATTACTTGGGTTTTATATTCTATTGTTGCTGTTGTTGTCTTCCTTTTGTGTTCTATTAAACTGCCTTTATTTCAACCCACAAGTTTTACCTTATTTATTTATTTTCAGTTCTCTCCCCCATGCCCCTGCAGGGCTGGGTGTGTGGGCAAAAGACTGTGTGGTTGTTTTAGGTGCTGGCCAGGTTAAACCACCACGTTTCCCAAGCTGACAAAAGGAATATTTAATGACCTGACTACCTACATATATATGTGCGTGCATATATAGAAAACATATATACTTGGGATCATTGTTATTGAATGATAGTAAAATAAGAAGCTAGGTTTTATTTCTTGGGAATGTTAGGCTGCGTTCCAAGGATGAACAAAGATGCAATAGAAAAGCAATTTCAGTGGGTACTCACGCTTCCCAGGCTACTGAGTCTGGTTCTGCGGCTGCTCACAGCACCCGAAGTATGTGCTTGTCCTGCGTGACTCCACGCCAAGTCCCTTTTTCCTACCAAAGGAGAGATGTGTTCCTAGAAGCAGGACAAGATGCTGTGAGACTGATTATTTGTTGCCTTGTCAGATACAGGTAGCTGCACTAATTATTACCTAAATGGGTTCAGATGGCAACACCTTAAAATGATCTTTAATCTCAGAACTGAGCAGCAGTGTTGAATCTCCGTGCTCAGGCACACTGAAAGGTGCTCATTCTGTGCAGGCTTCAAGTTAAGGGCAGCTGAGGTGTTTGTTAGTTAAATTTATTGGGAGCATGTAGAAAACACCTTGGAATTGGAAAACAACCAAAAAAAGGCACCTTCCTACAGTTCTAACTCTTGTGCATTTTGTCTCTTCAGCCCCTAATACCAAAGGGCGCTTAGGTATCCAGAGCCAGCCGTGAAATGGCAGCCTGTCATGGTGGATTACTAGTTGCTTGCGTGTTGTTAGAACATCATCAGACTTGTGGAACCACTGGAACGTTTAGGACCACCAACAGATCTCAGCCTGCTCAGTCAATCGTTTCTGTCGATTAGGTACAACACGCTCCCAAGTAGCACTGGCATCACTTTGCAGGAATCGATTTGAGGCAAAGTTGAAATCAGAGGGTTTTTATTCCTTTACTTGCCTTTCCTTTTTACTCCTTTTCGAAAAAGAAATCCATTTAAAGCTAAACAAGAATTCACCTTCAGAAACCCCCAGCTTCCCGCAGCATGCCTGCATCTTGCTCTGACTGTAACGTAAAACTAACTCGGAGTGACTTCTTGTCCTCCTCTTGGCACGATATAAAAATATACTTTATTGCAATAGTATCTAGATGGTGCACTCGAGATCGGGACCATGTTGTGCTGAGTACTATTTGCCAAACGCATAGGAAAAGAGATGCTGCTCCCCACGGGGCCTGCAGTATATATAGACAAAGTCAAAGGGGATGAAGCAGTATTATCTCAAGCTTACAGCCGGGGGACTCCAATCCAGAGGGATTATAGTAGCTTGCCCAAGGTCACACACAGGAAATCTGTGGCGGAGCTGGGAAATAAAACAAGAGCTTCACAGTGCCAGGCAAATAGGCCAGGCACAGGATCGTCTCTAAAATGGAATGTTTTGACCCACATCTGTGTGGGTTTCAGAAAGTTACCAGGCCTGAGCCCTCCTCACAGAAACTGCAGGAACCGCATCATCTGTCTGTCAGCTACACATATGCTGTGACTAGGGTGTGGATCTCCATAGCATTATTGTGTTCTTTCCGAAAGAACATACTCCAAGATAGAACACTGGTATTTTATATGATTCTCTATCATCGTGCTATCTATGCCTAGACAATTTTCAACTAGCTGCATGGCTACGCTGCTCCAGGCATGCCAGCATGTATTGCTGCCCTCTCGTGTAGACCTTACTGTAACTGCAGCGCTGTGACAGAGCTGTGACAGAGGGGACAAGATTATCTGGTGCCCTGCACGGAGGGTAACCTTTCACACCAGCTGCACAGCTAAGGGACACGGCTACCTGCCTCACTCAGCCCTGTCACGTCCACACTCACCCTGTGCACGAGACAAGCTGCAGGACGATGGAGAATCCAGGTCAGGGTCTTGGTAACCGTGATGCGGATTTGCTAGGTCAAGAGAACAGTTAAGGCAACTTTGTAGCAACAAAGCGTAGTTAGAGGTCGGCTCCTGTTCTCCGGTTTCTCTCCAGCTTCCCAGAAGGGGCGGTTTGCCTCATTGATCAGAGATCACCTCAGGTTGGTTCGGACTGCTGAAGTCAAACCATCTTTTCTGGGCACGTAATATTTAATGAACAGCAGGTTGGTACACCTGATAAAAGGGATGTGCTACTGCAGGTTGCCACAGGTAGTAATTTATGAGAAGCTTCATACGGAACAACAAAGAAATTCCTGTTACTTGCCACTTAAAGGCTGGCCTGAATTTTATTTTAGCAACAGCTGCTGATGGTACCCTGTGATACTGCTCTCAAGCTGGATGATTCCTTTCACTTCCAGCACACGGGTGTCAAAAGGGACTTCAGGGCAAATACAAATCAGGTTAAANTTTTAAACAGAAGCCCTCCCTTTTAAAATACCTAGGCAGGTAATTATTTTTAAGTGTACCTTTCATAAGCCCAGCTGGAGCTCTTTGGAATATTTTTCTTCAAACTTTCACTCATTAAAAAGAAATCATAGAAAACTTTTCTTCCCTCCACCTTGACCTAAGATTGAATATTAGATCTTTCATACTGCATCCGCTCACTAAATCTTCCAATTACCTATTGCCTTCCTTCTCCTGCAGAGGGGCAAAGCAAGACCAAGTGTGTAGCTGAGACAATATGCACAAAATAGCATATGCAAAAGATGCACATGAAGGGAAAACTGTAGCTTGAACAATAGCATCATTCTGTATTTTGCAGGAATACTGTATATGAAAGCACGCTGTTGGGGAACAAGCCAATGCATGGGTAATTAATAGTCATTACATTATGAGACAGGGGTGTAGCTTATAACTGTCGCAGGCCAAACGTGTGTTACAGGAATCTGTCCTGTTGATTGGACTTCATGCTGTTTTCATAACTCTGCTGCTTGATATACCTGGGACTCAAGAGGACTGGAAACTGAAATCAAAGTCTCATATACTTAACCTGTGTGGACTGAAGCAGATACTGGAGATTAACAGCTCCCGCAGCTGAAACCCCATTCTGCTGTAGCTGTATTTCACCTCTGTCAACTTCTAGATGACTGAACAAAACAGTCTGATAATGCTGTGATGACACTCTCTTACTCTGCCAGAGATTGCACAGATCCCTGCAGCCTTTCTGTAGCCAGGGATTCTGATGAGAAAAGCCTCTCCAGAAATCAAACTTTAGTTTGCACGATGGACGGATGTCTGTCTTAGCCAGGAGTCAGTGCAGAGCAAATATTCATGGGAGAGAAACCCCAGGGCTGTATGACAGCAAGGAGGTTTCTTGCCTGGGGGAGGCACAGACCCACCAGAAGTGGTGTGAGGACACTCACAGTGTCTGAGTCCATCAAGACAAGTGGAGAAGCTGCTCTGTTAAGTTTATAATCTCCGTTTGCATCAAGTTCCTTGTTGCACTAGCACATGCTGAAGAGGGTCTCTTCAAGTCACCCACGGGGACAGTAGCTCATGTTTAAGAAATCAACCCCCAGAGCTGGGTGACCTGACAGCACACAGAACAAGGAACTCACTGCGAAGGATAGAAAAAAGTAAACTGCATACCCACCTGGAAAAATGGAGCAGTTGAGACTGTCTCCATCCAGTATTTCTGGAGAAAGCTAATGATGAAGCAGTGGCTGACCTAGAAAATACTCATGCATTAACACTGGCTACAATACCAAATGTAGCAAATACATCGTTTTCAAGAAAGGCAGTAATGGGGACCGTTGCTCACTGTGCCCTACTTCAGACACTAGACAACTTAGCTGAAACAATTGTTAAAAGTTGGGATTATAAAAAAATACCACCTAGCTGATGATGATGTGATGGCAGAAGAGCTCAGTACAGATCCTAAACGAAATGGACCGTTCATCTGGTCTGGTTTTGCAACTCATTAGCGGCCCAGTTACACTGAGCTGGTTAGTGCTGTGGCAGTCACGCACAAATGCACCACTTTTTGTTCTTTAAAGCAAAGCAAAAGATCGGAAGCATGAGCTGTACCCCTCTGGCTCTCCTGAGTCTGCTGGGAAACCTCAGTTACCACAAAATGCAGCCAGTGGACTTGCATGGAAGCAGAAAGGGGCACCTTTCAGGAGCAGAGGTCCTCTACAACCTACGTGGTCCTGCCAACACGCATGCCAAATGCTAGGGTTTCAGTGAAGCTCATGACATTGTCTGATCGCCAGTCAACAGGGCTACTACTGTTAGCATATTTCTCCTTGCATCTAATGAGATTAGGCTCCAGCTGACTTAGGAAAAGCCATTTGTTGGGATATTAGACTAAGGACTGCATTTGGATGGCTTAAATCACAAGTCCCAGCTGTAGCAAGTTGCCTGTCTTAATGCATTTGATCTCAAGGGATCTTCACAGGCCCTGTGGTCTTCAGCACAAGAACCAAGCCCAAACTGGGTCTTCAGTTCCTTGTTCAAAGCTTAAATTCTTCCTGCCCCCTGAAGCATCCAGGCACCTTGTATTTGTTGTGTGAAGATTCTGTGCATTCAATTCCTCTCCATGATCATCTGCAACCAAACTCCTGCCTGTTCCTTTTAAGTTACACTTCCTCCGGGTTGCTGACTGACTCTATCTTTTCAGGATTCATTACTCCTTAGTAACAGTTCCTCAGCTGAAAATGAGCTACTCCACCCTGCTGTCGTTCCTGGGCTGTATCTGATTAAAAATACAGCATGTGCACACTTTATGGTAGAGGACCTCTCCTGCCTCCCACAGAGGCCCCACACCTCCACGTACTTCATAGAATCACAGAATCACAGAATGGTTTGAGTTTGAAAGGACTACGGGCAGGGAAACCCACCACTAGACCAGGTTGCCCAAAGCCCCATCCAGCCTGGCCTTGAACACTGCCAGGGAGGGGGCAGCCACAGCTTCTCTGGGCAACCCGTTCCAGTTGCCGTTTAGGAGCGTTCATTGTGTGCTAGTGCTCGACGTGCAGCCTTTTCTGAAAGCGTCTGAGCTCTAGAGACACCGAGCATTACCTTGGCCTGCTTTCAGGGTAAGTGTTCTCTGACAGACAGGAGTTCCAGTAGCTGTATCACAAGACGTGCGCGAGATGTACACTGCAATCCAGCAAACCATGAACTGTAAAGACCCAAAGTTTCAGATGGGAATTTATTGTATGGGAGCATATCCAATACCTTTTGTCAACCATCCATGAGAATAATAAAAAATAGAAGCTTTTTAAATGACAAAAAATATAGTTACATATAATACAGATTTTCATCTTGCATCAAAGCAGAGCAGTAATAAAATGCTCACTCGTGTTTTCACAGTTAGTTTGTGTTGCTTCTCTAGGTTAAAGGGTCAGCAACTCAAATCTTCGAGTCAGAACCCCTACAGTTAGTAGTTTCACGGGGTGATCACAAGGGTGAATGTTCTCTGCATTCTGATACCCTTTACAAACAGAGCAGGCATACTGGATCCATCTCAGAACTACTCACATTTTCAGAGGTACCAGCTATGCTTGAAACCAGGCGTCCCTGCTGCAACTCAAAGCTTTCTGTATCCGAACATGCCTTTAGGCCCAATTCAGAAACGCATCTCTGGAATACTGAAGAATGTCCTTAAATCCCAGCTGGTCCGAAGGGCTCCAAGCTGATCCTTTGCGACCACCTCTGCCTGTTCTGCCCCTCACAAGCACTGCACGCTGGCATGAAGCACAGGCCAGTATTTGATCGCATGTGCAAGTTGCTTGCAAGACCACAAAGGATTCGAACATTCCTCAGCACTCCATTCACCTGAGCCCTAAACGCCTTCACTGCATGCATACATTTATGTACAGACTACACACGCTTACCCCCAACCCCTCCCCACGATATTATTGCAATAATTCTTTGCTGGTATAACAGTTTATACACCGAGTTTCATCTCTTGAGTTTTCTATAAACGTAGAAAAAAAACACCTGAAGAGAGCTAGAACAGCTTTCAATCAGTCGCTATATTGGCATTGAAAGCTTTATTTTGAAAACTTTAAGCAGCAATACTGAATAAATAGACAGAATCATTGTTTTGTCATCTCCATACAACCGATGGCCTTCATCCAAAACATTAAAATACTGTAGCAAATAGAATAAACATGCATGTTTCAATGTTCTTAAAAAAAAAAAAAGATGTAATATAAAAGTAACACTTTGACACTTATTTTAATACAGTACAGACCATTAGAGACTATTTTCTGGAAAAAATATCTGAATACAGTTTTGTTATTTACATGGATCATTAAGGCCCAATTCAGTCAAGTTAATGCACATCAGGAATTTATATGCTTCAAGATAACTCGCTAAAAATTACACGATCAGTTTTTTTTCTCACACTCACATAATCCCAGTTCGCTAAAATAACGCAATACTCTTCGTGCTAAAAACAGGACAATTATTGCCCCAAGAGGAGATTTTTTGTTTCCCTAAAGGATCTTTTCTCTCTTACCTCGCAATGAAAACGTGTTTGCATATTGCTAATGCTACTGGTAGTTCTCTTTTTTAAGAGCTTCCTTCCAAGTTGCTACGGGTTTAGAAAAGCGAGTAATCTCAAAGCTAACATACCATTTCCAGAAGCAATTCAGGCACTTGGGAACCTAAGTCCCACTGAAAGATAACGGGAGGCAGGTTCCTAACTGACTTTTCAGAGCGGGACTTGGGCTTCTCCCTTGCTCAAGCATTCAGGGTATTTCCCTTAGCCTTAACCTACTGGCTTTTCCAACGTTCAACGCCCCCCTCTCCCCTAACAACATAGCATCACCAGCAAAAATAAACTGTATCCTCATGGATGAGAGAGGTAACACAGTTAATTTCCATTAGTAATAAATTATGGGAGTTCTCCATATAAATTCCCTGTGCACTGGAAAATAGTGCTTGTGTATTCAACTAAACGCAAGCAAAAAACCCCATTTTTATCATGCTTGCCAGTAAATAATATGGCACTTGTTAAAATTAGTTATGTGTAGCTTCCTTTCTGCTAATGCCCCATAAGTAGGTTTGAAACTCTTCTAGAAATGAATTTTTCTACATTTGTAAAGAAAGAGTGAGGTTCTGCAGTTGATCAGAAGCAAAACTCTTAACGCCATTAATGTGAGGAGTTTCTATAACTGTAATACATTGTTCAATTCACATTTAACGCAAGGGCATGCCGTTTCTTTTTGGTTTATTTACAGAGAGGGTGAAAATGCTACAGAACTTTAACCTGGGTGAAACTCAATAAGCAAGAGGAGCGGGAGGATTTGTCAGTGTCTCACAAATTACAGGTTAGGATATCAAAGCCTCTCCTTTGCCACAACAGTGGCCGAAGCTGGAAACGTTTTTCAGATCACCTTGACACACGCTAAAGCCCTGACAAGGAGGGTCCGCTCGCTGGTGATGCAGTGGCTGCTCCTGAGCCAGCTCCAGGCTGACCCTTCTGTCAAACAGCTGCTGCAATCAGCAGATGCTATTTTTTAACTTAAATGGCAAACTCCTTCCTTGATTCTATTACAAAGCCGCAACTCAAGCCCTCCAAAGCTGCTCTTCCCATTACTTCTAATCCATTTCCTCCTCCCTCCATCTCAAAGAATAACCTGGCAGAGAAAGAGAGCAGTTTTTATGATGCAAGAGCCCAATGCAGCTCAAACTGACATATCTGTGGGAGATGGACCGGTCCCAAAGTGGGACAAAATCATTAATTGGGTAAATATGCTGATCTGCCTTAAAAATACTTCACCTCAGTATAAGACTGAAACTGCAACAGGCTTTTCCTTGTGTTTCTCCCCACCCCCATGCAGCATAATTTGGGCCAGACTTTGCAAGGTGCTGAGTGCCTCAGTTCTCTAACATCAAGAGGTGCTGAAGATGCAAGATATCCGCCGAAGAGGGCTGTTTTATTTCGGTAAATTGAACCCAGAATGTAAGGCATCTATGCTCAAGTACCTTGGACAGATATTGTCCCCAAACTATGTATATTTTACACATTTTGGTTTTTTATATATATATATATGCACACTTTTTTTTTTTAATACAAAGCTATGGGCACAGTAAACATGAGCACAGAGATGTGATAAACTAACAGTAAAATCTGTGAGCACTGCAAAGATTCCTCAGGTAGGAACATCTAATTTTCCAGTTTGCTCACAAGGGGGAAAAAAAAAAATTTAAAAACCCCAAAACCTGATAAGTTAAATGGTAAATATACAGAGTCCATTTGGAAAGGTCCTTTATATATTCACAGCCTTATCTGTTGGTGTTAGTCTAAATACAGCAGCATTTTTGGAATATATGATGCCATTAATAAGTGGAAAGGGAAGAAATGCATTAAACAGGAGTCCTTCATCTTCTACTATATCTTATAAAACTTCCATTTGTCAGTATGACTAGGAAGGTCCTTTTTTGAAAAAGGAAACTTAAATTAACATTTATCTGCACATCGGTAAATCAACACAAGAGGATGCTAGGAGTTAAGAATTCTTTAGTATTTTCTATAGCCAAAAGGTTGGAGTTTCCTACCAGGGGTAAAATCCTGACACTACCGAAGGCATCAGGAGTTCTGTCATTTTGCCACTGACTGAAGTCCAGGTATTCCATACCGCAGTGAAAGCACGGTGACCTCCTCTCATGTCAAGGGGTTCTCAAAGGTGGGGATGATGGTATGAGCTGCTGTTAGAACGGGAAATCCAAATGCAACTAGGTAAGGCCCATCCCTTCTCTAACTCATCCACGAGGCCAGCCTCCTAACGTACACACTGATGCCAGTCACTTTCTCCACAAACTTGGTGTCCACCTCAGTGACCTAATTTCAAGGCCTGTAACCAACACGCTGCTTGGTAGCATCTCACTTCCTGCACGGAAGCCATCTCCATGCAAGCCGTGCTTGCTTAGCTTTGATCGCATCGGAATGACATCACGATACGGTAACATTCTCTTTTCACAGTTTTTGTAAAAAAAAAAATTACTACCTAGTGTGTGGATTTCCTGTTTGTAAGCTTCACATTCTGTAAGTGACTGAGCAGCAACACAACTTTCAAAGAAGCTAAACGCCTACCGTTTCACACTGGGGATGTGGAATGAAATTCTGGCCCCACTCAAGTCACAAGATGCTCTGCTATTGACTTCACGGGACTCTCTGCCAGGTTTCTTCCCTCCACAAAATGTGAGTGAATGTTGGAAGGCTGGAAGAGGATGCTCATTTGTCTTGTTTTTTTTTTCTCCTCCAACAGCAAGAGTTACCGCAAAGCAAGAACACTGTAATGGCTAGTGGAAAAAATAAAGTACAAAATCACACGCAGTGAAAGCCTCCTACTCTCTTTTGGTAAGATATATGAAGACAACTTCTTACATTGTTCTTTTCTCAAAAGGCATATACAATGTGGCAAAATATTTCAAATATACATTCTATATAATAAAATATCATCTAACTAGTGCATCCTCAATCATATGCTGGAAATATTTTTTACCAAGCCAAGGTTTAAATTCCATAAATCTTTCGAACACTAGGTGCTTCATTCAAGGCAGATTCAACAGCAAGTAAATCCCACAAGCTCACTTTTCAAGCCTTAAAAGGTAGCAATGGATGGAAGATGACATATGATGACCCACAACAGAAAGTAACAGTCAGTGGTGAGAAACCACTGCAATGGTTCAGCACTCCACACAACTCTGCATTGCACATTGTGGTACTTGGTCAAATGGTGGATGTTTGCACACTCAAATTAAAGTCACCTTGTCAGACTGACATACAGCCATACGTGATTATTCACAAGTTAAAAATAAAAATATAAAAGGTCAACATTCACACGTCCGTTGATTAAAGGGAATAAATTAAACAGATCAGTTGCTCAGTTGCATACATGGTTTCCTTCACCCTCAGTCTTTTATTTATGCCTATACAAGGAACAATACTCTCCCAAACACTGCTGAAGTGGCAAAAACAAATGAAGGTTTTTGCGCTCTAGCTGTGTTGACAGCAAGTTCATCCTCGCCAATTACAAATCGAGACAGTTCCTCTGTCTCTTCAGCATCAGTGCACAGGGTATGGCTCCAAGTGGTGTGTTGGAGGAAGAAGAAGAAAAAAACATACGGTGGCTTAACAACAACAACAATCTTCTTCCATTCATCACTGGCAGAGTAAGACGAAAGTGTATCTTGTCCAAGGTACCTTGCTATGTCCTCTCCAGAAGAGGTATGTACTGTCATACATAAATGCCCTCCGGGTTAAAACCAGATGACAGGGGATTCTGTAGAATCCGAAGGTTACTGGGGAGTTGCCTCGATGAGCCAGGGCGCTTCAGTGACCCAGACTGAAATGTTGGCTCTGCACAAGAAAATGGGCAGTTAGAAAAGTTGTCATCATCAAGAGTGGTGTCTGCAGAACATTTCTTCCTGCTTACTGGTGCCCTTAGTGCCGTATAGAAAAACTACTACCATCTACAACAAAAAATTCCAAAGCCTGACTAGGAAGCGATGAGATCTGAGGTGCACACCTCCTACTCATTTCAGAACAAGAAAGATATCCCTGCTCAATATAATTACCCTCCCACAAGGAGCATGCACACAGATATGTGCAACACATGTATACAGTATGTGCAGAAAGACCTCGAACCTACACGTAACTCAAAGCTTCAGCTTCCTGCTCCCTTGAAAGAGAAACTTCATACACGTACTGACGTTTAAGGCCCGGTTGTCTTTTCTTCTCCTCCCACCTCCCTACCCTCCCAATGCCTTTTGGTTAGAGAGTTTTCTAAGAGGAGGGCCAGAGCCAGCTAAGGAGAATGCCGAGAGAAATAAGGTCCCTTGCAAAGCAGGGTACTGGATAAAGCACCCCACAGCAGAGGAGTTTCTGCTTGCACCACAGTTGTGACATGCACTCAGGGCGCTCTCGTGTTTCTGTCTAGGAAATTCTGAATTCAGATGTGGGCATGTGCAGAAAGCGCTGATCTCACTAGGGGCAAAGCCAGTTTGCACATGCCGTAACAGCCATCTGTGCAGGCCTTCGGGATGGCTGGCAGCCCAGCTGGATTAGCTCCCGCTCCCGTGTGGCTGCTGTCTGGGATTTCTCGAGATCCAGACACATTCCTTTTTCTACTTTGACAGCACATCCCACCAGGAGAGGAAGAACCCAGATGAACAGCAATGCCAGAGATGCAATCACGTTGCATGTCAGCTTACATGCCTGCAGTCACAGCGGCCACGCTTGAAAGCTTCTGGCCCAACGGGTTACTGATGGGACAAACGCATGCCCTGGCACAGCAGGAGAGAAGTTGTCTACACACAGCACTTTATTTACAGCTAGCTAAACCCTTGGAATGAAAAGAAATATTTGATGCTGTGCTTGCTTAATATTATGCTAACTTCTTCGCTAACAGAGCATCCGCTCCATGTATCGCTGCTAGCAGTAAGGAAGCAGGTAAACACGTTGCCATCCCCTTCTCCTGCCCACCACAAGCACTCTGAGTGCTGCACCTCTCTCGAGCTCCACGTGCGGGGCCTCCACCTCAACGGGGTCTGCTGGCAGCACCGTGACCTTCGTTCCTGTTTGCTGGATGAACTGTTGGAGATTGACCTGTCGCAGCTCCTTTGTCAGTTGCTCCAGTTCTTGTTCCCTGTCCTGTCAGGAAAGAGAAAACACCTACTGAGCAGCAGCAAGCATCAAGCAGCATTTCAAGACTCTATTTGCAACTGGGCAACTAACACTTCTCTCCTTTTGACGAGAAAGCCTACGATTTTCAAATTCAAATGGAAGAGTTGAAAGGTATTTTACTCCTGCAATTTAGAAAGTGAATTAACGCTCACTATTACTTATTAGGGGTTACTACTGGTCTCTTTATATTGCTTCTTGGATGACCAGCAGCTGTTTCTCATAGCACTTGAGAACATTTCTGGCACAACATGTGAGCAAATAAAGGTAATAGGGAGCACCTGAAAAAATACATCAACTGAGCATCAGTCTGGCACCACATCTTAGATCTGCCAGAGGTGGCCAGCACGACTTGGGCAGCTCATTTAGTTCTTCTGTTCCTAAAAGGAGAATAATTCCATTCTCTTCTTGTTCTCTGCGTTTTCTATTTAGAGTGCAAATTTTTATGGACAGAACTCTCTCATTCTGCAAGCACAGTGCGTTTTGTACAACGAGACCAAATCCTGGCTGGTTCACCACCCCTTCACAAGCACAGAAAATGATCATTTAGGACCTTCCTCAAGGATCTGTAACTCTGGCGTGATACGCAAAACTCACAGCTCCAATAGTTTATGACAGTCTTAGACTACAATTATTCCCCCCTGCCCCCCGCAGCTTCAGCTTCGTTAGAAGACAGCTGCATGTCGTACTCTTCCACAGCCAGGATGGGCTTCCCCTCTTTGGCCCCAGAGGCGATGGGCTAGCTCCCCAGATCCCAGGCAGCACAGCTGTGGGAACTCCATGCCTCTACATCTTCATTTTGGCAAGAGACAAAGGTTAGGTCAACCTTCTTTTCCCTCCTTATCTTGTGTAAGCAGAATGATACACGAACTCACACAAGGATTGGGGGAGGAGAGTTTTGTGGATCTGTTCTAGGAACAGTCCCCAACAGCACAGCTCTTACTCACTTAAAACGTGCGGTAAGGTCACAGTTGAGGCTCAATTCAGCAGCTAGTAAGAAAATTAACACCACTGATCTGATGCCTAAATTAGGACCTTTTAAATGCCAACTGCTTTGTCACTGATGCATTTGACCTGTTCAGTCAATGCCTATCACGTGGTTGGTCTCAGCTTCCTGTGCTAGACTTGTATTTCCATTCATTGGCTACCAGCTTTCGGAGGAACAGGACTGCAAAATGGAAACCAGGCCACCTCCAAATTTTAAGATGATTCCACAGAGAAATTCTTCAATTTATTTTGGGCCCATTAGACTCTACAACCAGGCACTTGGGACACAGGAATTTCTCAACTGTTTTTACTTACTGCAATGTTAATTCTACAGCTCCATGTTTTATGACGTTGTAACAAAGTTCCCACTGAAGGGAATTCAGGTTTTTCTTTTAAAAACCTGAATCACTGAATACAAAGTTTAGCAGAACTAACATCATAAATAACTTGTTCGTCACATTCCTCAACTTTCACAGGAAATAAGGTGAAAATGTTAAGTGCCACCTCAAATTCTACTGGTTTAAACTCTTATCTAATTGTGAAACTTTAGTGAAATCTTTTATCTGAAGAAGGGTGGGATTTTGGATTTATGGTGGTTTTTTTTTTCTGAGTTTTGGGTTTTGTTTTTTGTGGTTTGTTTTTTTTTCCCATTTAAAATTTCTCTAGAAACAGGGAGCGCAGAGGGCTGCATCTGATCCCTAACTGAACACAGCCTCGTATTGTTATGGAGGTGGCTAGGGAAAAGAAATGAAAGAGAAGAGGTAGGACAAATTACTAGGAATTTCCCACATGCTACTAAAAAATGTGACCTTTCTGTTCTTTTTATCTGAAATCCAGTGAACCAAAAATTTTCTTTCCTCCCTTACTGAAAGATCTACAAAAACACCCTGCTCAACTTTTCTAGTTTCAGATCAGCAGTTCTATGAATATCAATATTTAACTTTCTGTATGCAATAAAATATTTCTCTATTTCCTCTCCCCAAAACTGTACAATACAGAGCTAAGTTTACGTTCTCCTGGACTTCCAGATCAGGGTACCTTTAGGTTTAGAATGAGCTTGGAGGATCTGAATTTATCAGGAACCAAGAAAGTGAAACCCTAGCCTATGAAAAAAACAAAACAAGAAAGATTTTTGAACTCAGTCATAGCCTCACTGAGCATTACTGAGGATAGGTAAAATGTATAAAGAGGACTTGATGTCTTCTGTTAGCACAAATCCTTAAGCGTAGCATATCTGGAAACTTAGGACAGTTAAATGTGGCCAAAACTGCTTACAGTTTTCATCTGTTTTGCTTAGTCTGAAAAGATTACATTTTTTTCCATCCTCATTTAGTAAAAACAGCTTATACTGACATGGTTCTAGGTGCTCAGGAGTAAGGATGCAAAATCCCTTTAAATAGTCACAGCAGAATTGCCCTACTGCAACTGCAGCACTGCAGAATATAACTACTGTGAATCCCGGGAACACAGCAAGAATCACAACTCAAACCGATGTGTGGTGCCTCCGTCCCATCTTACATCGCACATTAAAATCCCAGGAGCCACAACCCTTCCTTCACCTCACCCAGCTAGCAGCTGGGTTTCCATTTACATTTATTCTTTCATGGTCTATCAAGTCCTAGGCGATATCATAAACTTTAGCAAGGCAGCAGGGACTGGATTCTCTTGTGACACATGCCACAAAGGCCTGAGGTGGAGAGGAAGGAAAATCCTGAACATCAGCAAGTCAGACGTGAAAAGGGAAATCCTGTTCTTTAAAACAAAGGTGCTGTACGCTAACAGTTATTTTAGCTCTACATCCATTTATCCAGGTGCTGCTTTTGGATCGTTCCTTTGAATTCAGCTGTTTTGGTGGCAGACCTAGCAAGAATCAGAAGTTTAGCCTCAGAAAAGGCTGCTATAGTGCAAATTTCCCTGATATTTAACAATATGAGTCCACCAAGCTGCCAAGACCTAGGACCTAAATCCTCAAGATACCTAACCCCAAACCAACAGAGGTTTTGAAGGCTAATACTTTTAAAGGCATTAGGCCAAGAACTAGGCTCATGTTTAGCACCCAGCAACACCACAATCCCCTGCTAACCCTAAACGTGCTGCTGTTCACGGAGGAGATATGATTTGCCTGAGGTGTAAAAGTGCCCAGACCCACCAGCAGAACAGCAACTCGGTGGAGCTAGCGAGCGCTCCCTCTCAGCAGGGCGAGGTGGCCAGATTCATCGCCATGGGTGCAGCCATACCACCCTCAGCTACTCCGGCTGATATTAGCTCTGGTCTTTCTCTGTCATGGACCACTGTATGGTGAAGATAAGCTTCAAGTGATCTCTCAGAGGTCACCAGGCAGTCAGGGAACGGTAGCAAACCAAAGTTGTAATCGATGGGAAAGAAACTGAGCCAGCACGTAAATAAATGAAAGGTGGTGTGGCACTCGGCACTAACCCTGCAGGCCAGCCAGGTCTTCTGAACGGCCAGGAACACATCCACCAAAACGGCTGCTGGTTTACCTCCAGACAAAGAACTAACCACTATTTTTCTTTTCAGAGTGAGTAAAACACACACAGCTGAAATGAAAATTGCATGCTCTTAAAAAAAAAATCTAAATGCAATTTGAAAATGGAAGCAACACTTGCTTCCTTTTACCCAAATTCACTGTGGAAACTGCCTCATGTTTTCTCTCCTGGGCTCCAAATCTGTGCAAGAGAAATTTGTTACAGTCAGGTCTTTGACTTGTCTTTAGCTACGGATGAAAAGGACGTTCTTACCTGTAACCGTTTGGTAGCTTGGCCCAAAGACCGTTCTACAGCTTTAATGCCATTTTCCAATCTCAGACTCTGCTGGCCCTGAATATCAATTTCACCCTTCACCTTCTCGATCTTCTCCTTGACCTCTTCTTCGTTCACTTGGGACTCTTGAACTTCCCGCTGCAACTTCTCCGCTTCAAGGCCACTCTCCATGTTGTGGATCTGAGACATGTAGTCCTTCAGTTTGCTCTCGCACTCCAGGATCCTCTGCCTCATCTCCTGCAGCTGCTCCTTCAGCTGCTTTTCGTTCTCCTGCTCGATCTGCAGCTCGTTTTCCCAGAACTCTTCCTCCTCAATCTCCACTTCGTTCCTTTTGATCTTCTGCTCCAGCTTGAGGATTTCTTCTTCCAGGCTGGAGTTATACTTTTGTTCCCAGTAGCGGATCTCGGCTTCGTTGGACTCCAGCTGTTTCTCGATGCACTGAAGCTTCTCCGTCTGGAGGTGGATCAACTTCTTCAACTCGTCTGCCGTTGTTTTACAGTTGTTGAGCACCTTTTGCTTGAACTCGGATTCCTTGCTTTTCCCAAAGATGTCCATCAAGCCTTTGGCCCCCCCGGTGAAGGTGAGGGACTTCCTTTTCGGCTCCCTCCTCTTCATGGATCTGTCGCCGGGAGGCCTCAGCTTGGCCAGGGGAGGTAAGCTTTGCCGGTACAGAGTCCTCTCCGGGATGCGCGCCACGCTATCCGACGTCGGCCGCTCGCTCAGAGAGGGCCCGGTGCGGCGCAGGATCAGCTGCACGTCGCTGGCGTACTGGCCCCACTTGTTCAGCGACACGATGGGGTTTTCGTGCGGCGCCAGGTGCCTCTCCGTGTCCCGCCATTTCTCGATCAGCGTGTACCTGCCGGTGCGACCTGCAAGGGCGAGCGGGACAGCGTCAGGGGGCGCGCCGCCAGGGGGCGCTGCCGGACAGCNGACCAGCAGTGAGTGTGAGTACACACACGTAGGGCACCAAGCCAGACCAGCGATGCGAGGGGTTCTGGGTGCGCTCTCACACGTCAGAGCACACGCTCCGGCACCTACCGAGCCGAGCGCAGTGCCCGCGCATCACTTAAAGCACAAATAATTACCCCAGGAAACCCCTCCCCGCGCAGAGCAGCAACGGAACCAGCCAGTGCTGGGGTCCGGCGCGCTCCACGGCCTCTTCCCGGTTTGAAGGCACTGAAATTAAACCCAGTGACCCAGCAGGGCTGGTATCTAGGAAAGAAGTAACTCCAAACACGCATCCCGAGAGGGAGAAAACAAGCCCAGCAAAGAGTTCCACATCTTTTGTACAGCCGCGTAGAAAAATCACAGTCTGGAGAAGTACGTCTGCTTTTAAACTGTATCACCAATCAGAGAGGCAACCGCTAATGACTGCCGGAGCCTCAGCTCACCGTGTCACCCCCAGCCTCGGCCAGCTCAGGGCCACAGCAGCACCACGCCAGCTCACGTGGCCCGTGGCAGCTCTGCCGACGTGACAAACCTCGACAGCGCAGAACACAAGGACGAGCGCGACAGAGGCTGCCCGAATCGGAAACGAGCGGCTCGGGCTCCCTGCACAGACTCCTCATCTGTAACAGGAGCTCACAAGTCCCCCCTGGGGTACGCAGCCGTCAGGAAGAAGCTCAAGTCCTTTAATAACCGTCAGGATGTTTTCTGACCTCTGTATCGACAGCGAGCTGCACCGCGGATGCAATACGGCTTGAGAGTAGGAGGACGCACAACATAGGTCTGTGGCTTCACGTGTGCTGCTACCAAACACACTTAGCTGAGTTTAAGGGTCTTTTTCTCGCTGACAGCCCTTACGGGATGCTTTGAATGCTACAAAAACACAGCATTTGAGGTTTTTCACAGTTTTTGTTTCTTCTAAACATTCTTACTGCCCTGAGATACAGCATTCTCCAAATTCAGGAGAGTTTCTCTTATCACAAAGGGACTTCACTTAAAAGCCACAACACTGTTTACAAAAAGATGTGAAAGGTCAATTGCTTTTAAAGCATGTGATCCTGATGAGTTTCTGAACAGCTCCACAACCGCCATTAACCTTAAAAATGTCATTAGCTAGTTTAATGCATTACATATATCCATTTCCATGATAGATGATCATTCAAGTGAGGATTTATTTCAGCACATTAATGCCTAAAATACCTGTCACGCATGGAATGGGGGAGTTGGAATAAATGCAGTTATCAGCCATAACCCATTTGATCCATTTTCTTTCCTTACGCCACCCGCCCAACCACTGCACTTCTCCCAAAAGAACAAAGATACCCTCACCTCGGGCTGGAGATCTGCCTCTGGCCTCCAACCTCAACACTTGCACGAACTCCCCACCTCAAATTCGTAGGAGACAAGCTCTACTCTGGTGATTAACACACTGTGCAGCCCCTTAAAACCTGATATTGTCAGACCAGCCTTATAAAGATCTCCCCAGGATAGAGCTACCATGTTGGAAATGGTTCCTCTGACCTCACCTTCTCACAGTCAGCACATGACGCAACCACCACCACCATGCGGCTGTACAAGCACTGCCCAGAAAACGGGCTGCTTTGGCTTGGCGGGTCATACTAGCGATAGGTAGCTGGCCAAATCAGAGACCAAAATGTCCGTGTTCGCTTCCAAGTGAGGAGCGAGAGCTCAAAGAGTACATGAAGATTTGACTGATGCAAGTCGGCAAAACAAGGCAAGCAGCATGGGAACAGCAATCCAACCCCTCTAATGCCTTATAAATAAATCACTTGAGGTAAGTACTGGGCGGAAAAAAAAAACAGAAGAGGAAAAAAAAAATCTGTCAACACACTAACATGCTTGGCCAACACTCTCAGAAACAGATTTAAAGTTTATTGTAATAAAGTACTTCAAAAACAAGTTTACTACGCCAAGATACAAAGTCAAGAGATTTTTGCCAACCCACAATATTGTTCATCGATCCATGAAGATTTATAGTTTCTAGTAGGCATCAGGGTTATTATAGGAAAAATAAACCCAGTGCTGTGTGCCACAGCATACTAACAATAAAATCCCAGAGAAGAAAAATGAAGTAAAAACATACCACAGAACCCGGGACAAAGGTTGCATTTTACCACACTATTTTGCTAATCTTAAAAGCTTTCAGCTTTCAGCTTGTAATCATGGTAATGCTACTAATGTTCTTGTTGTGTCAGAAACAGCCAAGTTCAAAGAAGTCTTGAAACTGTAAACAAGAGTTCCACTAGGGGAGTGATCAGCAGCAATTTCTATTCACTTTGCTATTAAATGCACTAAAAAGAAAGGTAGCAAGAGGCAAACGAAAATAAAGAAAGGGGAGGACGGACACAGAGCTAACAACCTCGACCAAAAGTGAATTAAGGAATTAAGTGAGGCACTTGCCAAGAACTATTTCCATCTCAGCTTAGGGGTCCAAATCAACATGCAGTCCTAAATAATGAACTCGGCACTCAAGATCCACATAAAAGAAAGTGTTTTGTAGAAGTAATACTTCATACAGCTCAACCACCACACCTGGGGCTCAGTACTGGTCTAAACCAAAGCTGGCCTCAGCCGAGATCATTACCTAGGTTTAGTGTGTTCAGCCTACGCATGACGCAGATTAACAATACCCGGACAACCACAACTGTGGCGTTTGCTTGCCTGAGAAAGGATTAATTCACAAATGAAAGGATGAATGAGTTAATTCAAAACTAATGACAGAACATTTCAGAACACAGGCATCCTTGTAACAAACTGCTGCTTTTGATGTGCCACCGTGGACAAGGAGAAAGCAGGTTGCTTGGACTGTTGACAAAGACCAGTTCAACGTCGGCATGCTGCTTCTTGTCCTGTATGTTGCCCGTGAGCTTCCTGAAACAGAGACCGTTTGTGCTCACACAGCACCTGGCAGAACTTAGGCCAACATTCACGCACACCGTATCATTTTAAACCTTAGTTACTGTGGTATCATGTAACACATCTGCAATGTACGACACTGATTGAACTGCACTGTGCTTTTCCCAACTGTGCACCTAACGCGCTGAATCTCATGCAGATTTATGGAGCATTTCCTGGTAAAGTTAGACGAGCAGTTAAGTACTGCTCAACTCCATGAGCTGCCAAAGCAGCTTTAGCTGTTGTACTGATGTTCACGACGCGTACGTGCCTTGTTAGTGGATCCCTTACAACTTCTGAAAACAAACTTTTTTTTGTTTTTTAGAAAAAAAGGTCTAATGTGTTTAATACTTCTACCAAAGCCGCCTGCCAATGAGACTGGTAGAGAACACAACCCAGGTAGCCCCAAACAAGCACCAGCGGTTCTGTGTTCTACAGTTCCCTCTTCAAAAAGCAGCAAGTTAGGGACTGGAGAGAAGCACAGGGCCTCTACACCCCATTCACTGGCCAGCTACTTCTCATTAATACTCTGTGCTAACCCACTGACCATATTATGGTCCCCCCACGCACCATATAACGTCACCATCTCAAAACAATCATCAAGAATCTGTGTCTTTTTTGCAAGACAGCGAATGACAACCTGTAACAGAGCTAGGTATGTATTTATGTACACAAAGCACACTGCATCTGCATAAAGGGCCAGAGTAAGGTTAACAGGTTAAGTTGACATCTATCTAAGCATACAAACTTGTCATAGGTTCTCTTAATGCAGGAACATCTTCAAAATAATCTTTCAGTTTAAAGGTGAGATCAAAAAAGGAAATACATGGACTCCAGAACACTGATGTCTGATAGCCTGCAACTAGCTGTCACCAGTGGTTTGAACCTGGCTCTAACGCCAGCGGTTATCACTTGATCAGTAAGAGGTTGTTTAGGGTTTGCATGAAAAGGTTTTGGTAGCGGGGGGGCCACAGGGATGGCTTCTGCAAGAAGCTTCCCCTGTGTCTGACAGAGCCAATGCCAGCCAGCTCTAAGACAGACCCACCACTGGCCAAGGCCGAGCCCATCAGTGACAGTGGCAGCGCCGCTGGGGTAACAGAGTTAAGAAGGGGGGGGAACAAAACACCCAACAAAAACAAAAAAGCCCCAACCATAGGAGCTTTTGCAGCCAGAGAGAGGAGTGAGAAGATGTAAGAAACTCCACAGACACCCAGGTCAGCGTAGAAGGAGGGGCAAGAGGTGTTCCAGGTGCCAGAGCAGAAGTTCCCCTGCAGCCCCTGGAGAAGATGATGGTGAGGCAGGCTGTCCCCCTGCAGCCCATGGAGGAGGGGTGATGGGGTGTAGAGATTCCACCTGCAGCCCGTGGAGGACCCCATGCCCAAGCAGGTGGATGCACCCGAAGGATGCTGTGACCCTGTGGGAAGCCCACACTGGAGCAGGCTCCTGGCAGGACCTGTGGCCCCATGGAGAGAGGAGCCCAGGCTGGAGCAGGTTTGCTGGAAGTACTTGTGACCCCGTGGGGGACCCACGCTGGAGCGGTTTGCTCCTGAAGGTCTGCACCCCATGGGAGAGACCCACACTGAAGCAGTTTGTGAAGGACTGTAGCCTGTGGGAAGGACTCATGTTGGAGAAGTTGGTAGAGAACTGTCTCCCCTGAGAGGGACTCCACGCTGCAGCAGGGGCAGAGTGTGAGGAGTCCTCCCCTAAGGAGGAAGGAGCAGCAGAGACAACATGTGATCAACTGACCATAACTCCCATCCCCATTGTCCCCCTGTGCTGCTGGGGGGGGAGTAGGAAGTTAAGCGTGGAAAGAAGGGAGGGCGGGGGGAAGTGTCTTAAGATTTGGTTTTATTTCTCATTGCTCTACTCTGTTTTGCTTGGTAATAAATTAGATGGATTCCTCTCTATGTCTGGTCTGTTTTGCCCGGGATGGTAACTGGTGAACGGCCTTTCCCTACCCTTACCTTGACCTACAAGCCTTTTGCTGTACTTTTTCCCCCACCTAGTTAAGGAGGGGGAGTCATAGAGCAGCCCTGGTGGGCACCCGGCCTCTGGCCAGGGTCAACCCACCGCAGATGTTACAGAGCTAACTACAGCCAGCATTCTGGGTCAGCCGCTGCTCTGCTGTGCAGCCAGACAGCAAGCTCTGGACCCCAGTGCCCGCATAGCGTGCTCAACCACTGCAGTCCTACCTTGGGATTGATGTAATTTGGTATGTTAAACACAGATTCCATTACAATGAATGGTGATTAAACTAATGAAATATAGGAACAAGGTAATTGAACGTTTTTTTAAGACTCTCAAGAGGTAGACTTTTAAATTACACTCCATAAAAGTAGTAGGACCCATATAGCTATTATTCACTTTAAGCTCCTCAATAGAGACGCCAAACTAAAAAGGAAGCTGTGCTAGTCTTGCTCTTGAGCTAAACCTGAAGTAGCACGCCGAGCTCACAACAGCGCACAGTGAGAATAGGTATGCTGTCACCCAACTGGGCACAGGTTTCCATGGAGGTAAAGCCAGGTATGCCAACACATGCTCAAGCTCAACCCAGCCCAGAGCCCTGGGGGCACTGAGAAATGCACCCCCTCCCCAGCCTGCACACAGCTTTCTGACCCACTTGGTTTCCCAGAGATAGCCCTCCAGCCCTAGGTGACTGGATGCTGTCTTCCTTAACAAGGCGATCTAAAGAAAAACCAAATTAATAATTGTACATGGGTAAAATCCTGTAAGAACTCCCAACATGTGCAACACGTGGGGGAAAATGCTCTGCCTTAGCAAAGGGGCAACAGCATTAACTCCTGAATCTTTAACGGCACTGGTAGAAAAGTAATTGCTGGCAATTTTAATAAACCCAGTATGATTTGAACTCCATATCTTTGAAATATGAAGCTGACATTTCATTCATTACGTGATACTTCAGTTAACATCCGTAGCAATTTAAAAAAACCACCATTCTAGCTACCTGCGAACTTCTTAAATACCCAAGAAAGATTAAGAGTAAAAAAAGCCTTTAGAACAGAGATTAGAGTTTGCCTTACTCAGATTTCTTAACTCACGCCATATTTTGCACACACGTGTACGTGTGCCACAGAAGACGACGCAAAATCCGAGTAGGGGCCCAGTCCTAGGAAAACACCCCCGCAGAGAGACACAGGCTCAGGCCTAGCGGCAGCGAGGGCGCTCTGCTTCGCCCACTTCCCGCAGCTGCGCTCACAGTGCGATCACCCAGCTTCACCAGGGCTGAAGCCTTAGTTTATTACTACTACCTTTTTGCTTGAAAAAAGGGTATACAAGAGTTTATCATAATGTGACAAAACACAGCACTGCTAGCCACCTCATCCTTTCAACTGCCTCTCGCCTCAGCGCCCTGAGGTACCGCACTTATTTTAGGCCCGTTTCCTAAATAGGTAAAACGATGCGGAGGGGAGGTTTGGCCGAGGTCGAACAGCAAGACGCGTGGCAGAGCAGAAGCAGCAGCTCAGGTCTCAGCTGCAGATGCCGCCGCTACGCTAGACGCACCGCGGCATTAAAGGCGGCAAGAAATCATCGCGCCCAAGCACCGTGCCGTTCAGCAAGGTTACTGTCACGAGGTTTCTGGACCATAAAGTCTACATGATCGCACCATGGGATCACCACAGCCTGCAGCGCTCTTGTACTTATTATCTCTCTTGATGTTGCTGTTTGTAGCTGCAGAGAATGAAATTTTGGGGTCAAAAATAACACAAGTCGTAAGCGATTCCTAGCAGTGAACTACATGATGACTTCAACGTTTAAAAATTAGAGTTTGTACACAACAAATATTGTTCCCTTTTTCTAACCCTCTTCATCAGCGCTGTGACTCAACTCAATCTCAGACTCTCTCCTCTCTCTCTCCAAGTGTCTGACAGCTAGCTCTGGCACCCGCTTTGGCAGGCAGTGTTTGGAGGAAGGGATGAACGCAAGAAGAGACGACGACGAAGTGGTGTGATTTTTCCAGATACAACTCCAGCTGAGCCTTACAACGCCGTGACGCATGTTTGAAACAGCATGAACAAATCTCTGCTTTATTTTTGTAAATACGCCCCATTTATCTTGGAGGAAAAATACTCGACGGCAATAAAAACTAATTGACAGCTGCATTTGTTTAATTTTAAAAAGAGACAGCTGTACTTCTCGGTCACTGAAGTGTTGCTCATATTCTCCTGACGTTTTCCTACAGCCAGAAAACCAAAATCCACAGCACTATTTAAGGCAAGTCTGCCATTTTAATTATTTGCCACTGAAAACTATGGGGAGGGCAGAAAACAAAAGTGCACTTTGGTAAGAAATTCAAGCTTTGCCTCTCTAGGCTAAAATACTCTTTCTAGGAAACAAATGTCATTCTGAGTACAGAAAACATACTCTAGTTTCCAGAGGGGAAAAAAAAAATCACCAGGAATGCAGTAAAAATCCTCACAGAGGCTGGAACTAGGAGCCGAACACTTCTGAAGAAACAGGATGAGTATATTTGTGACTCTGCTATTCATCACCATATTTCTTTGGAAGATTTCTTTTTTATTTTTAGATTTGAATGGTAAACAACTAGTTGAAACCAATTTAAAAAAAAAAAAAACAACCCAAAAAAAAAACCAAAACAAAAGAAAACCACCCAAAAAACCCCAAACACACAGTTCTGCAGTTAAACTCCATTCACCTAAACTATCAGCTAATGTGGTCAGCTCACTGTTTTTTAGGATGCCATCTGCTTTTCTCCTCCGTATTACAATGATTTTTGGAGAGGAGTTGCTATGCTCACACACACTCGACTAACACTTTGCAAAACAGATCCCTGACTGGATTCACCAACCATCTCATCATACATACACTTGAAACCTATCAATAACTTCTTTTCACTTGTTTTTCAGTTGCCCAAATTAAGAAGAGGAATCCAAATGAGCAAGCAGCACTTATATGAGGCCATTCTGGCATGATTTTCCCAGAACGCACAGAATAGCTAGTGGAAGCAGAAAACCAGGCAGAAAACCCTGTCAACTATACATTTGCTGTCATTTTAAAATGGACAATGATGGATGTGATAAAATCTAGCTCATCTCTCCTGGCAAAAATATTTTTTAAAACAAGACCCATGGCTGTCCATTTACACTGTGTGCTGTGGTATATTTTTCCATTTTGGTGAGGGTTTAGTTTCTCATAATGAAACGATCATTTCTTTTATTTGTATTGTAAGGCAAAATCTTCCTCTTTGTAATTTGCAAGCAGCCCGAGTTTAAAAAAAAAAAAAAAAGAAAAGAAAAAAGAAATAAATAAAGCAGCCCTGGATAAAACTTGTAAAAGGTAATATCAAGTGTTCTTCAAGATCCTAGTGGGAAGTGATTTCACTCTCTGGAAACTTGTCACTGGGTAGTTTTATGTCTATCTTGAACAGAATTATGGCAATCCTCCCTCCAGCTAGCTAGAGACGCTTAATCACTTACAGTATGCAAAATTACATCCAATTGATATTATTCTCTCTCACATTCATTAGAATATATACATGCATTTTTAAAATATCTTTTTTTTTTCTTACAGTCTCCTCTAAAAAGGAGATAACTCTCCTTTTTTGTTTTAAAGAATGAGGTTTATTTGAGATTTAATTCAAGCCCTTAAACTTCAAGCCAAATGGAAATTTAAAAAAAAAAAAATTTATTCAGAAACTTGGAGTAGAAAAATTTCTTATTCCTCAGTGATGGACAACAGGGGAAGGAGATCATAACGCAAGAACAGGTAACACAAATGTTACCCATCCATATTACAGTCTCAGAGAAGCCAGACAAACAGGCCTTTCCACTGGAAGAGCAATAGTGGCAGATACTGATTTGTAAGGAACAGGGCAAGGAGCACTGGCCAGGCAAGTGCAGCGACAGAACTCCACTGCCAGAGGATTAGGCTACACTATGGGTATGGGACAGAACCTTCTACAGAGGGGCATAGCCCAGCATGACTTTCTATTTTTGCTTGACTAAAATAGCCCTAGAATGTAATTCCGGCTTCTTTGGATCTAGGGAGGAAAAAAAAAAAAGAAAAAAAAAAAGAAAAAAATTTTGTATCCTGAAGAAAGTTATCACTGAATTTCCATGGAATTTTATCACAGCTGGAGATCAGGAGACATGGCCCTGCATTTCATCAAGTGACAGGAAAAGAAATTTCTTGAAATACTAGAAATTCCATTGAAACCTAAGGAAAAAAAAAACCCTCTTACCGTGAGGGTGACAGCATGGGAACAGGTGGCTCAGAGAGGTGGTGGAGTCTCCACCCTTGGCCATATTCAAAACCTGACTGCATGTGGTCATGAGCAACCTGCTCTGGCTGCTTTGGGCAGTGGAGTTGGACTAGATGATGTCCAGCCACAGGTGGTTCTATAATAATTTTTATTTGACTGTTTATGAAATATATCGCAAAGCTCTACTTTTCCTATCTCCAGAGTAGAGACTTCAGCTTCAGTTTGTCCATGAGAAGCTTCTTCAACTATGGATGTTTTAATGCAAGTATCTTTGGCTTGTGTTTTCTTCAGCAGATACAGCTGTAAAAGAAGTTAATTTTCAGATATTCCAGACACTGCACTTCAACATAAATAATATACCTACTGCAGTTCATATTTCAGGCTCGGTGAAATATAGCAGGTGGTGTGGGGTGCACACACCTCTGTGCATTATATTTTTTAAGTCAAGGACCTAGCAACGAACTTTAAGACATGATAAAACAAAAGGAGTATCTCAAAACCTTTGCAGACAGACCAACAGACAGACAAAATAATACCGAGTCTTGCTAAGCTATGCGACTGCTGAAGGAGCCAGGCTGCAAAGTGGAAAATAAGATCAGAGCCAACCAAGGAGGAAGCCAACTGAGACTGGCTACTTTCCACCACCAAATGTCAGCTGAGAGCTAGAGGGATACATTTTAATAGATTTCCATTCAAATTTGAGGGACAAATATTCCTGGTAAGCCGGTACCTATGGCCAAATCAAAGAGGCAGACATACGGTGGTTCTTCTGCTGAATGGCCTGGCAGGAAGGTTGGGAAAGCCCTATCTGCCAGGGGCACGCAAGGCTCATTCATATGGTGGTTAATAATATTGTCCTAGCAGCCCCAGTGAGAAACTGGAGTGCAATTACTCTAGGCGTTTCCCAGAGAGGACATTCTGCCTCAGGAAAGAGTTTCCAAAGGATTATCTTAATTTGGCTCAGGTTGTAACTGAAATTTATCTCTGTATGGAACCAGAGTCGGATGCCCCAGATGAACTGGTGACGTGGTATAGAAAAGGAAGCCTGCTGACTTGACAAAACCTGTGTGTGTTTCCAAGGCTGATGGAGTCTTTTCAGTGATCAGGTTAAGAACTAGGGATACAGAAAAAAAAAAAACCCAAAGGAAAACTACACAGGAGAATATTAAATTTTTGCCTAGAACTAGAAGTTTGACATTTTCTGTTTTGGGGGAGAAGGCAAAGGAAACAGAATGAAAGAAATATTGAAAGCAAAGTAAAGAACAGAAGTTTACCACAATCAACTTTTTTTTTTTCCCCTAAATATGTAACATTTAATCATTACTAGGAAATAACCATGCTAGCATAATTGTGTCTTAAAAAACCTATAGGCAGAAAATGAGATATGGAAGCAAGCAATTCATAAACCAATTAACTATAAATGAAAAGTTGCAACTAACGCAAACAGTAAAAAGCACACTTAACAGTTAACCATCGAATACAAGATTTTAGAGATGTCCTGACTTTCTACAACTTTTAAATTAAACTTGAAAAGGTATCTGATGTGTACAGACAGAGCACACACATGCTAGCGTTGTGGTCAATCCCTTGAAGACATAAAATTAAAAAGTGCCAGTCCTTCTACTCCATCAGATGAAAGTATATGGAGATGGCTCTGCAGAGGGACCTGGACAGGTTGGATCGCTGGGCAGAGGCCAAGGGGATGAGGTTTAATGTGGCAAAGTGCCGGGTCCTGCACTTTGGCCACAACAACCCCAGGCAGCGCTACAGGCTGGGGGC
>VWZZ01000252.1:0-36719 GCA_013399095.1 Psophia crepitans | reverse complement strand
GGTACTGAAGGACATGGTTTAGTGGTTAATAGGTGGGGGTGGACGGTTGGACTGGATGATCCTGGAGGTCTCTTCCAACCTTAATGATTCTATTCTATTCTATTCTAAATGGTTCAGAAATAAACTTTTAAACAAACATCACCGGAATTCAGGGAAATTGGCTTCACGCTCATAGGTAGAACATACAGATAACACTCATGGCCCTAAGTTGTTTTTTATTAGAAAATTCTTGTTTTGCAATCCAGTCAGACTGCTAATATAAACTTGCAAAATTGTTGGAATACTGACAAATGCAAAAGCTAGCCCTGAAATTATGGATTTAATTTTAGGTAAGACATAGGTTTTAATACTCAAATTTAAATAGTCTGCAAAGCAAATGATGAAATTTTAGCAAAGAATAAGATTCAGCATAGGAAGTGCTGAAGGGATGACATTGAGGTTTATTCAGGATGCTCTCAATCGCTGAGAAAGGTCTGACAAGACTGAAGGAATGGTCTTTCTTGCAGGGGAGCCTGAAAATTTTTACTTTTTTTTTCACTGAACTCTTCAGTGAATAGTTAACACTGAACAGACATCAATTTACCCTTTCATTAGTAATGAGTTTTGTGGAGTACAGGAATAAGAGAAGGATCTATTTCATCGATCTATACTATTCCCAGTATAGCTGGGGATACTTACCATGTGTATAATTTCAATGAATTAGCTCCTGAAAGCCAACCGATTATTCTGCAGTGCTTTTCTACTTCTTTGGTACTCAAAACACTGACACTTTAGCACCTTCTTTAGTCCAGGGTGTATTTACAATGACAAACGACAGCATATTGTTATTTAGAGAATAAATTTTTACTGAATGAAAGTTTATAGATTTCAAAGTGTTCCTTTTCTTTCTTTTTAATCTCTTCCTGGCAGGTTAAGAATCAGAGGCTGCAAGCTTACACCGCAAGGTTATCCCACCACGCATTATACGTTCATGCTCTACTGATACTCGGTGCAACCCCACCTCCTCTCAGGTTAGCTTCCCAAAAAAAGCTTCACCCCAGCTCCCAGACACCCAGCCGCCCGAGTTACTCACCGATAGCCTGAGCAAGGGCTATTACAACCTCCTGGCACGTCGTGACTTCGGTGACCCCACAGACAATTCTCTGGACTCCATCCACCCATACTTTGAGCTCCATGGTTCACTAGATCATCCAAGAGCCATGAATGCAAATCGGTCAAGGCATACTTGCAGCTACAATACCAGAGATAACGCAGCAGACTTCTCTCAGCAGCTAGAAGAGAGAAAAATCCTCGTGTTTATAGTGAGGCATTATTCAAAAAGTTAACAAACTCACCTTAACAACCACGGGGCTGAAGAGGCAACGCAGCCTCCTTTCTTTAAAAATAACATCAGGAATCAAACACCCCTTGCTTTAGTCATGTCTACCCACTCTGTAGATATACCACACGTTTCATTACAGTTTATTTCCTAAAATATTCAAAGTTCTTTAAAAAACATGCCCAAAGAAATAGCATCAAACAAACAACTCCAGAGTAAACAGTTTCCAGTAACAGGTGCCCCTCTTCCTTTATACACCGCCCGGATGTCTCAAGGGACTGGTGAGAGGTGCTCTCAGTGTTTGGTCAGTAATTCCTGGCAGCTGGTGGGGTAGCAAAACAAGGGGGGAAACATTTTTAACTACAGTCACCCATGAGAGCCCAACCTTGCTCTCCATACAGAAGCAGCTGACAGTTCCTAGTCCCAACCTAACCCGTGCATTTAGTACCAACGCTGGGAAACCCAGAGAGGAAAGCCAGCAAATCGCTTCCTTTCTCTAAAACAAGGAGATGCATCAGGGAAAGTGTTGCTAGAGGTAGTTTAACACCTGCCAACGCTGCTCTGGTTCTGTAACGAAACAGATGTTGGCAAAAGTGTAATCCCAGGTTTTTCCATAGGCACTGTAATGACAGCAAACGCAAAAAGCAAGCCACACCACCTAGCCTACCCAGTTCTTACTTTTTGGCACGAGTCTCCTGCCTTCGCTGAAATAACGCCAAAGTCGTACCAGCTAATACGGTGTACGAGCTCACAATTTCATTTTTAAAAAGAAAATTCACCAAGTTCATAATTGCGGAAAAAAAATATTCGGGGGGGGGGGATTTTTTCTGAGACAAAAAACTTCCCATGAGTTCAAAAATCTCCTTCTGCACTCAAATGCCAGAAAAACTTTGAAGCACAGAAATAAAGCTAGAAACTGAGAGAGCTAGGTTAGGATTTATTAATCAGACATTTGCCCTCTGCTGTCTTGTTACCAACAGTCAAGTTGCTAAAGGTTTATCCAGTGTTAACTTCTAGTTTAATTAGTGATCTGAACTCTAGCGGTTTCACTATGGACTCAAATTTTCCAGGAGCTGCTTTTCTTCTGCATAAACAGATCCATCGGCATCACGGCTCACAAAAGTTAATTTCCAGCTGGAATGGCTGAGATGTTGAATTTCCAAAATTTCAAAGTAAAAACTTCTTAAAAATACAAAACCCCAAAACAAAAATCAAACCACCAGTAACGATAATTTATTTTTAAAAAAGCCAAACAAACAACAAAACTGTTGAAAGAGCTGTGTTGTTTAAGCAGATAGAGGAGAAATGAGTCATGAGAGTACAATAAAGGAAGCTCATGGACTCAGGTAATCCAGTATGGATAAAGCAGTGAAACTAAAGATAATATTATTGAAGAATTAAGTACAAGGCAAATGCATAACACAGGAACACAGTAAAAGAAACCTGCAAGCTATTTAGAGGAGATTACTAAAGATGAGCAGGGAAGTGTTACACAAGAAACATGGAATCTGATGATCCTGATGGATTTAGCAGAACTGCACAAAGAGGCAGAAGCGGTGCAGGAAAAACGAAGCAAATACTTAGTGCAGTTCATGGTTACAGTCTAACCAGAGCTGCTTTCTCCTGCTGAAGTGACCATCTCTTTCTGCATCAAAAAGATGTCACAGTGCAGCCCCCAACTGGAGCAGAAAGACTGTTTCCCTTCTACAGCCAAATACTTCATTCGGCAGCTGACAAATACTGAGACACGATCCAGTAGAGAGACCGATCTTCGCCCGGCAAGCCGCGGCAGCCGGCAGCAGCACACCTCAAAGCCCGCCAGAGCCAGGGAGGCTCTGCACCACGTTGGCAGGACGAGCTTTAGCGGAGAAGCATGAAGCAAGTCTGCTGTGAAGTCAGCCCAGCACATAAACACCAAAATCCCCGTCCAGACGTACTCATTTGGAAAACAAAAGAAACATGAATAAGTCCAAATGTATGAGTAAAACCAGATTTCAAATATGCCTGGGCAATTCATCAACACAAAAGTGATAGCTTTTAAGAATACCAGCATACACAGAAATAGTCTATTGAGACATGAGTAAGCACCCGAAAACCCAAAAAGGCCAAAGAATTTAAATAAACGTGTTCCCCACATAAGGTGACACACTTCCAAGACGACTACTATCCACACAAGTATTAATAGCACTCAAATAGAGAAACCTTTCGGTCAGGTAACGCCAATTTAACGTACCAATAAACTAAACAGAAGAAAATCTTTTACCAGCCTGTAATAAAACAGTGACTGAGAAAACACCTAACGGGCCCCATCAGTGACCTCAATTATTTATCCCTGGACCAGCTGTCTTCACAAATAAACAGACCTCACATTCCAAACCCAGCCGTAAGGAACTTTATTAATTAACTTAATATCTTGCCAAGAGCTGAACAGTTCAGATTTACTGGCACAAAACAAGCCCTCTCTCCATGCGACAACACACACGTCAGCAAAGCATCCGACAGCTCTAATTGTTTTGCTGTCTGTCAACATCCAAACTATTATCTCAATTTAGCAAGCCAGCAAGCGCATTTTTTCCCCTCAGCTAGCACACAATGTACACTCTTGCATTCAGTGCAGATCCGTTTCAGTCATCTGTTTTCCTACCATTCATTTAAAAAAAGAAAAAAACCAAACTAGAGAGAGGCATGGTTTAATAACGAAATATTTGCTGACACTTCCAGTTTTGAAAAAAAAAAAACCAAACCAAAACATTCACCAAAGCTGCAAATGATCCAAACAAAGTGTCTTTGAAACAGTCCGAGCTCAGGGGAAATATTCCCAATTATTTTCTTACAGGGCAAATAATTTTAATAAACTAAACAGCGAGAGCGGAACAATAAAAGCAGCCCGGGGTACGTGCTTCCGTGGGACCAATATGCAGGGCTGAACTAAAGGGCTGTGTGCCCCACAAGTGTTAACGGGATTCTTTCAGGGACCTGTCGCTAAAAGCGGAACACACGCACACACCACAAATGGAAGATCTATGTGCTGAAATCACTGTCTCTCACAGTCTAAACAAAGCTAATCTATAATAAATAAATTAAAAAAAATATCAGGATTGGTTTGGTTTCTGGGACTGTGCAGAGTTTTCCCTAAATTCTCCTTTTATCCTAATTGGCTGATGTCTTATTCTTTCAGGCATTTATTCAGTTTTTAAATCTAAAGAAAAATCCAGCGTTTATATATATACACACACATATATATGTTCTATTTGGCCACCCCTTCACAGCTAGCTTACAAACTACAAAAAGGCTGCAGCTTCACAGAAGACAGGTGGAACTGACAAAGCGCAAAGGGCTTTTCTTGTATTTTAAAAAAAGGTACTCCAAGCAGATGTTTGCAAAACCCATCTACCCTTGACATAAGTGTTAAGTCATGAGAAACCCTGAGAGCTAAAATTAAGATGTTGATTTCACCTCCTTTCCGATCTTTAGAAGGTTCACGTCTCCTGAAAGCAGCGTGCACCTCAAATCAGGGCTCACATCCTGCTGCAGCTGAAGCCAGCTGCAGAACTTTGACCAACCGCTTCAGTAACCTTCTGTTCCCCCAACAAATAATCAGCACGCTGCTCAGTGTACACCAAAGTGAATACGCCTTCATTCATAATTAGCTATAACCAGGCACTTTGCCTTTATTTCTCATTCTCTGTGCTCCTTGTCTTTTGCTACTGTGATACCAGATAGGGCTCTGGATGAAGAGGTAGCTTGTTCCACCCAGGGTGGAAGCTCTTAATAAGAAGTTAGTGCAAGAAAAGCTTGAGTAAGAAAACAAACAAACAAACTCCAAAAAAACAACAACACAACCCCAAACCTCCCACAAAACCAAAAAGAACACCCCCCACTCCACCCCAAATGATCAAGCCAGTTCAGCTACCCAGAAACAGCTTATAAACCACCCAGAAGAGTGTGACAGTACCCCTATGAACAGGCAGGCATTTGGCAGACCCTTCCTACCATAAGAATCCTGGTATAGAGCAAAGTAACATTTTCCAGATGGAGATGACTGCAAATACAGAATTGGCTACTGGAAACAAGCTAACTAGCATTTACCAAAAAGCCTCCTCCCTTGGACTGATGAAGGAGAAATATCTTACAAGATACGCTGCTGCCCACAGGCAAAAACCTTTCATGGCAGGTTCAAGTCAAAATATCAAGTGTAAATCTTTTGCACACAAAATTGTTTGGAAAGGAACAGGTTGTAGTTTTGAAATCAGCGCACAACTTTCTTTAAAAAGTTAGTGTTCACACAGAGGTAGCATCCGGTTTTTTTAGTGGGACTAAGTGATTTGCTCTTGTGGAGTGTTATTCTTTTGCTATTCTAGAAGAGTGCTCAGAGATAATAAGCATTGCTTAAAACAAACAAACCAGAGGTCCCACAACCATGAAGATGACTGTGTCTAGAATGAGCGTGAGAGAGAGTTCAAGCACCAAGGAATTTTCCTCACATAAGACTTGGCCCAGAGATGGTCTAACTCATGTCTGTGTGAAACAAGCCAAAATCCAGATGCCACAAGTGTTATCCAAGACATGCACAAACAATATATACACACACACACACACTGCCTGTGGCCATGTAGGACAGCACCAATACGTGAGTTCACACAAGCTCTGAACTACAGGAGGTTGTTTCTGGCAACAATGGCTACTATAAGTCTTGCCTCCAGATAACCCAGAATTCCCCAGAAGCCCCAAAGTCACGGTTTCCCAGACAAATTACTAGTTGACTTGCATCCAAGAACCCTCAAGCGCCTAGCGCAAGCGCTGCTGCTTGCTTTGCAGTTTCTCTTTGTGCAACGCAGCTAACAATACGGTGGGAAAAAATGAGGAGGAGAAACATTGTTTTGAAGCAGGGGATGCTACAATGGATATTGTCCCTAGTTACAGAACATCTCCCACCTCTCCTTGAGCTACAATCTTTACAGCACAAAAAAAATCAATTTGAAAGTCTCTTCTCTCTGTGTATTGGTGAGAGCTGGCCAGAAAGAATTAACTTGTGTTCTTTTGGGGGTGGGGGAATGATAAAAGGGGTAAAAAAAAAATCCACACATTTTATCTCTTTTAAAGAGAAAATTTATTAATGGCAACTATCAAGTGAGTTATTAGTTGAAATGAAATAATTCTTCCACTTTGAAAGTTGTATTTTTTTATCCTCAGTTTTTCACTGTAATTTTCAGTCTGATCTCTGACTTCAGGAAATGTGTTTGTCTTCAGGGCATCTTCTTTCCTCACAATGTTTTCATCTCAACCCTGGCATCTCTTGATTTTTCATTGTCTGCTGTTCTAAGCCATCTTTGTCCAATACGTAATTTGTTTCCTTCTCAGACACACAGAAACAAGTGGTTGCTATCTCAAAGGCACAACCTGTCTCTTCCCCTTCTCCCCCCACCCTCCCCTTTTTTTGTTCCCTCCTCCCTAGTTAACAAAAGAGATGGAGGCTGAATCCAAGTCTTTGCTGTCCCTGGTGACTCTACCAAGCAAGGTGAAGGCCACACCAGTATACCAGGATCATCCCCAAATTCATTACAGGGCACCAGTGCTGCTCCTCCAGTACCATCAGTTCACTTCATTAAGCAGGCTCATGACTGCAAGTAACAAACTGAAGAAATGCCAGATGCCATTTAGCAATGATTTAACTGCAGCACAAAACAGGATTCACCAGCTTGGGAGCTGGAGTATGGGAGATGAGGTAGCTAAAAAGCTTCATGAACATAAATTGTGTCTAAAATTCACATGCCTTTATAAGAAAACTAAGTTCCAAGCTGCCGTCACGAATACCTATCGATGGCTGGAGTGCTAATGTTTTCAAAACCCATCACAGCCTGCAACACCTTGTATCTTGACTCGCAACTGTGAAGCCACAAGGCTTGACCCGACTGCGTTCCATAACATTTTCAGATCACCACAAAATGTCTGAAAGAAAACAAACCACCAGGTGAGCTAATGAAACAGATGGTTTATTAAAGTTTCTTCTCATTTGGTCACTGTTAAGAACATAACCTTGCATTTTTAACACTAAGTTTCACACTCTCACACTTGAATTAATTCAGCAGGAACAACTCCGCTGAAATTAATACTCTCCTTTTCGTAAGATTAGCTATAAAAAGCATCTGATCTCCATACAGGCTTGAGGTACCAAACCCCATTTTGGTGATGTGAGAGCACTCAAGTGAGAGTGCCAAGGATCTTCAATTCTTCTAACTAGATTTCACACAGACAATTTCAAAGCAGAAGTTTAAAACTTGAGTTAAGAGCATTATATTTAGGCCACGTACCAGCAAACCAGAACAATACCCAATGCGGTGTTTACTTTCTTGAGATTGGTAAGATCTATTTTGATAAAAGTCTGAATCTGGTTCAAGCAGGTGTAAAAACCACTAAATCCCAACCTTGAATCTGTTTCAGGATAAGGACTAAAGCAGCTGGTTTTACACGAAGCACTCCTTTTCCTCGCTCTCTATTCCAGCTACCGGCAAACAGAATTATTAATACGAAGCATCATAATCCTACTGGAGAGGCAGGACCGAATGGACCCATCCTGGAGAGCCTCGCTCCTCACCACCATTCCGTGGCAGCAGCGCAGCAGAGGTTAAGGCACTTCGCAGCTGGGATGCATTTTATTCTGTGGCAGATGAATACCCTTTTCCAGATACGTTAGCAAAGGAGACCGCACTGCACATAAATTCTGTGACAAGCAGCTCAAAAAAACTCCCAGTCATATGCATTAAATAAACATCTCATGATTCATCATCCCCAGTCAACAGGCACACATTTACTACACTGTAATGTCTTCCAAAGCCCTGTAAGTATTTGTTCTTCATTAGTATCAAACATACAGCGCATCTGAGAAAATAGCAACCACAACTTTATTAACAGCAGCAACATTAAATGGGAGTCACATTTATACATCTCTAATAGGGTCTAAATACTGTGTGGGAGTGAAAGAAAACAAAGAGCAGAGGAATAAGCAAGCTATTTCATTGTAGGAGAAACACTTATATGAAAGCTACAATACACACAGCTTGCTTCAGAAGTTGCCTTACCCCTCTAGATGCCCTAGCTTCAAAGGGGAGAAAATAGGTCATTCTCTCAGCTGGTTCCAAGGAAGACCCAGCCCCAACCGCTCACACTTCCCTCTGCCCTCACAGTTTGCAAACACTTAGGACCAGTAGAGGGACTGACTGAAGGCGTTTGGGTGCGATTGCCATTATTTACACTAAACGTAACGAGGTCCTCTGCTCCGTTTTGGCAAAAACTGGCTTAACTCTCGGTTTTGTAAGGCCAAATCTGTTCTTTCCACTTCAGCTGAGCCCACGTGTAGCATTTGCTGTGCTTTGTCCTTTGACTACAGCCACACTGCGTCACAGCCATCAAAGCGACGCGTTCCTCGGACTCCAAATGTGAAGCAAGGACAAATTTCATAAAGCTCAGAAAAAAACGTACAAAAGCCTTATCGTACTTCCCACGTTTCAAGACATGGACCAAAACACAACGCACTCTCTTCCATTATATTTTTTGGGAAAGCTGCGTGCAAATGAGCCCATTTCTCCACTTCTACCCTTACGCTGAAGGACGCAGGCAATAAAACACATCCTACGATTGAAATACCTATTTAAATTTGAATTAGCTGAAGTTCTAGAAGTCAATTAAGTGTATCGGTTTAAAACCATAGTACTACATGATTATTGAAAAGAAATCTCACTGTAATTAAATGCAATTCCTGAAAAAGAAATAAGGTGAGGCACTTTCAACTTAACATAACTGTTTAAAAAAATTATAATCTCAAAGCTTTATTCAGAGACCAGCTGTGTTATTCATTAAACATTATCTAAGAAATTTCCAGTCCCTCTCCTGACAACCTAGAAAAGTCTGCAAGACTGAACAGAACATTTCTGTTCAACAAGGAGTCTTCAAACAGTTAAGGCAAGCAAGAGAAACAAGTGGGGGGAACCCATCTCTTTTTAAAACTTACACTTGGTTATGCTTACTTCCATATTTTCCTCAAGCACGAAATAAATTCTTTGCTTCTTCTATTCTCTATTTATAGGACTCAGCTGGATCACTTAAGTATTTCCCCTCTCTAGACAACTGTGAGCTTGGGTAATTTTATTTATTAGAGCAAAATCTGAGGTGATCATAACGCACAGCAATAGATTAAGGACTAAAATACTCTGAACTGCATTATTTAATTCCCCTAGCCCTGCTTTCAGCGCTGTGGTCCTGCTACAGCCAGCTCCAAGGCAAGTCTACACCACTTTGGCCAACTGGCCACATGGTCTCAAAACGGATGTGGAACTGCAATACCACTTCAGGAGGTGAGTATACTTAGATATCTCTGCTCTATTCAGCTAATAATTTTAGGGAAAATGTTACAAACTTCATATTTGCTAAACCACTAAGAAATCCAAAACTCACCAGGAGGGGTAAGCAGCGTAGAGATGAGTAACATCACTATAAACACACTTCCCCTAGGGAAGCAGTCTTACAGAGATCACCTATGGCATTTGCAGAATGAGCCAGCAAAGAGCTCTTCAGGAAAAAACGGATGCTATGTCTAAAATTTGACATCAATTAAACAAGAGTCACGGTTCGCAATACCAATGGAAAATGGGTGTTAGATCAAATTCAATACATCAAGAAAAAAAGTGTTTTCATTTTTCTGTTCCTACTTACTTTCTCTGTGGCAAAAATTTTTAAATCAGCACCACTTTCCACTTATTGATTCCCCCCCATATTTTCAGACACTGTCTACTTTGTGTACCTTTCAACACAGAGCCTTTCATTACAGGCCATGCAGTTACAGGCTTTCATCTCAAGCCTTAATGACTTCACCTTCCTCCTCACTGCACCCTGAGCAATCCCATCATGTCCATTTGCCCAGAATGATGATGTCAGGACAGTTTTCTGGAGTCAGCAGACTTGCCCAAAAGCAGAGCGCACAAAATAGTCCTCCCCTTTCCCTATCACATTATATGTGATTTTCATTCAGGAAGCCCTTCCACACTGATATCCACCCTTCTTATTGCTCATATATTTGTCCAAGTGAACCAAACAGCTTTATAGTTCATTTGCAAAAGTCACCTCAAGACATGCATGCATAGAAGAGAAACTCCACCAAATTACTGGTTGAATCTCCTCATTATTCTCTTTCAAACTCTCCCTTAACTTACTTCTGCACAGTGCCTACCAAAAATCAATGGATCAACAGGTGGTATGTTGTAAACCTACTGCTTTTCATGATAATCCATCTTATTCTGCTTGTCTCCATCTGCCCTACAAACACCTTGGGCAGGGTGTACCTTCTTTCAGGGGGTTCTACTGCCTTTTAGAGAGGCCAAGACAAACAGCAACGTGCTAGAAGAGCTGCTGGAAAGCATCCAGAGGATTGGCAGCTTAACCGAGCCTTTTGGAGCACACTTGTCCCCCCAGAAGGAATTTTAGCATCATTCCTCCTATCACAGTGGACCGTCACGGTGTGTCTCTGAACTTAATTATGAGATGCCTGGGATGCCAGGCACTGATACTGAAGAACATACAGTCCAAATTAAACTACACAGCCTCTCAGCTGCTCAGTAATGCTGTGATTAGAGCTGAGATGCTCACGCACTCTCTGGGCTACCACCATACTGCTTATGAAGTACAAAGTCTAGTTTGTGTTTCTTTTTTGAAACAAGAAAGAAAATCAGAAGATCCAATTAGGACATTTTTCACTTCCACTGCTCTTTCTTACCGAACTTAAAAAAAATTGTATTCATTTCCATGGATGACCCTCTCCACAGAAACATGGAGGACAGACTGTATAGCCTGGAGAACTACTAGCCATTAGCAGCAGTGAATGAGTTAATAAGACACGATTTACAACTTTGTGACAGAACTTAAGAGCCTGCCCAGTTTCCTTTTAAATGAGACATGGTTGCTGGGATATCTAATCTTTATTGATATGCAGCTATGGAAGTGTACAATAGCAGGTAATATTAGGAGGCCAGAATGGCTTATTAAGCACAATTACCTAGCAAGCAATCTAAATCCTGGAAAGAACTCAAGACAAAGCCCCTACAGAAGTTTCTGCTACTCATAAGATAGCAAGCAAATAAAGACCTAAAATTATCCAAAATAAAAAGCATTAATGGATTCCAGACATTCAGAACATGACATTTAAATTAAAAATCAATTACATAAGTACACTATATAAGAAAAGAGAGTTAAAGTTTTGTTTGGGTTTGTTTCGTTGTTTTTTTTTTTAATTGAAAAGCCACATTAAACATCAATGTCCTAATTACCCATGTGCTTCTAAGCATCTTTATAAAACAGGTATCTATTCCTCCAGAGAAGATATTAGGCACTAGCAGTCCCTGGGAACAGTTCAGCATTCTGTGGTTTGCCCATCTTTAGCACAGTTGTGTATCAAGTTTTCTTGGTTTTCCATTGAAAATAGAGTGCCCAACTGAGTTGTACATTATACATATGTAATGCAGGCCAGCTTTAAAAAAAATAAATAATCAGCAAAACACACACACCTCATCCTCTGCACCCCCCCAAACCCCCTCCCCACATGAAAAAAAACATGAGTGCAAGTCCTTGGGACATCTGAGTTACTGAAGAGATGACAATAAAGACTTCGGGTTTCAACAACAACCAATTTAAGATCATTCATGTAACACATTTCTATGTGTTTCATATGTTCAAGGGGCTTTAATTTCCAGAAAGCACTGAGGCCTCAGGCCCTGCAACTTTCACCACTTCAAACACCTCAAATGGAATGGCCTAAAACAGACGTACTCCAGTGACTCAATTTTATCTCATTTGTCAACATTCCCATCTTCTGTTTTTATTTTGCTTACAGTTTTCACTGCATATTGTCATTCTAAGGGCAAACAATCTTTCTGTTAATTATTTTAGATGACTGAACTTCAAGTTTTCCAAGGAACCCCTGGCAACTTAGTCACCTAAAGAACCCTCCTCCTCCTCCTATCTTCTCTCCTCCTCATCTCAGTTATAGAAACAGATCCTAATGTCACCAGCCCTCCTCACAAAATGATTGCACTGTAACAAAGTCCAATAGGAAACGAACGATGTTCTGGAAATAACACTAATTTAAGTCTTCATAATTTTCTCCCTTCTTCTTCCTTTCTTCTATGGCATAAACAATGGAGCCATTGGCACGGACGGAGCTGAGCAACCTCTGCAACAGCAGAATAAGGCAACGTAATAATTGAAAATACACCCTGTAGCTTGACAGATGTACAGAGAACACATGCAGTTGTTATGATTAACCTTATACTAAAGTCTGTTTTATACTAGGTGGGTAATATATTAGGATGGTTACAATAATTTAATGGGTAGCTGCTAGAAACCAAAGTATAGCAAATTGGGCATTGCAACAGAATTTGCAGCAGCAGTTCTTTGCATTTCATCATCTTGCTTCTCGATGTATCTGTATCAATCAAAACCAGGAGAACTGGGTTGCTCAAACCTTTATCACCTTAGAATGTAATGTTGTTGTCTAAGTAGCAAGTTGTGCACCTAAAAGCATCCCATGCTGCAGTCCTTTGAAAGGTATTACTATTCAGAAACAGCCGTGTTCGGTAGAGATGCAGCTGCACATCTCTGAAGAGAAGGCACAGGAAGAGGCAGGACTGTGAGGGAGTGAGAAGGTCCCAGACTGTCCCTGAGCCCCTAGCAGACACTTTCAGCTGTGCTGTCTACAACCTAGTGTGACTCTTCACTCAACTCCTGCCCAGATGTTGGCTAACACACAGATCGCGCTAAGGCCTGATGTAAGCTGGCAGCAGCGCCATCAGGTCAAAGCAAGGGCAACACACAGGCAAGACATGGTGGCCACGAAGAGCCAAAGGTTATTATGCAGCTATTATCATCTGCAGCTTGCTGTCGCCTGCAGCCATAATCCTTGCACATCGGTTAGTAGGTTCTGAAGCAACTGCCAGACAACTCCTGGAAATGGTAAAACCAAAAGCTTCCAAACTGGAAGGTATAAATACGTCAGCTCACCCAAAAAAGCTTTTGAAGAGGTCCAACAGCAGCTGGACTGCTGACGCTTTTGTGTTTCCTGGTGTGATATGTGGGACGCCTACACCACGACAGAGGAGAAAGGAGGAGCACTCCCCCATCAGCTAGGTAACCATTGTGCTCATAGGTGCATGAGTTACAAGTTATGAATTAGAGAACTTGAGAGTTAGAAACCTCATGAATTAAGTGATGAATTAGTGAATCCACACGCTAGACTACTTTGTACAATGGGGACTGAACCCTTGTTTATCGTCTTTGTTTTCTTTCCCAATGAGCTGGTAAAGCAAAGAGTAATTTACAGAGTATTTGTCCTATGCGTTTGAGGGATCCATATGGACTACCGGCAGCTACATACTGATATTGATAAGAAAAGAACAAGCTCTTCACAACGATTCAATCCCAAAGTTTTGACTGGTTTTCTCATTTTTATTTTAGAGGCAACATAGTTCAGCAACATTTTGAAAAGAAAGGATTAAACCTGCTCTCAATGGAAGAAATCCAGTCCCCTGACCTAAAAGATCACAGTAAGGTCACTCTTAATGCTTTTTCAACATACCTGAATTTGAGTGCAATTCCCTCCCTGACATACTGACCAGCCTAAACTTTGACCTGGAACAGGTACTATTACTGCTCGAGAATTCTTCTGTGTGTATGCAACCAGTACAGTAAATAGTAGACAGCAGTAGTTTGGATTTTTCTGTAAAATGAAATCATGTTGCCCACAGATTGAAAGAAGAAAAGTACAATCAACACCTTCAGCTTTTATTTTCTTTCCCAGTCAAGCTCTTCCTGGAGAGGAACGAGTTGGCTTTCACTGCAATATCTGCATCCTTTGTAGGTGGTCAAGTCTGTTGTCCTCCCAGGGGAATAAAGAAAAATTCCAGGCATGGAAACTTATGAGTTTCCAACCCTCTATGTGGGAGTAGTCCGCAGAAGAGAAAGCCTTTAATTAAAAACAACTTTGGAGCTGAAGTCCTGCTTGTTCAACTATTTGCAGTCCTTCCCCTTACAAAAGCTCACCGGGATCCTAGATAGAGGAAGCTGAAACGTTTTGGCTGAAGTAACCAAACTTCAGAGCTTTCAATGTTAGCGATATACTTTCTTGCTTTAGTAGTGCTTTAATACTAGGTGTATCTGGAGACAGAGTGTAAAACTGCCAAGCTATTTCTGAAATCTTTGCTTTCACACAGTTAATGCATATTCAACTGTGGCATAAAGTTATACTCATATAATTTCATGCCTTTTACTGAAGCAATAAAAAAAGCTAGAGCGCAGTATCACTTTGTCTGCATTCCACTGCTAGGGCTGGGGTCATACTGCTTCCATGTGCAAACACCGTGTGGTATACCCTGCACTTTGCTGACAAGAAGCAATCTAATACTAGGCTTCTGAATCCTGAACAAACAATATTGTAATCCACTGTCAGCTGCACAATAACTGCTGCACTCTGTCAAAACATACTTTTAAGGATAAACACGCTAAGAAAACCTGCAGGAAAAAAGGTCAGATACAAGGCTTTGCTGGAGTTCTAATGTTTTCCTCCACATGCCATCACCCCTCCAGCGTTACGCTCGCAGAAATGCAAACGCAAAGGCAGGATTTGAGCTCTTACCTCTGCAGCAGAGCATCGACGCGCTGCTGCACGAGCGCTTTGAACAGTATAATTTAGAATAACAGCGTCAGAGCGGGTATCTGAGCAAGTTTCAGGCTTGAAACCAAACTGACAGTAGTCGACTTCCCGAATGGACAGGAAAGCTTTATAAAGCACTATTTAAGTCAGAAATGAATGACATTAACTGGAAGTAACTCTGCAGGGTTATATTCTCTGGTCCCTTCAGACCAAGACTTCCTTACAGGCAGCATGCTAGGCATTGCTACGCTCTTTCTGGGCTCGGGGAATGGACTTGATAAAGCCTGCAGCGCTAGGGCCCCCGACTCAGGGCAGCAAAAGGACAGAGGTCAGTATTTGGGGACACCAAATTTGGGGACACCAAGTGTCAGCGTGCCCAAACCCCCAGAGACATACTCTCCTGCAGATGAATCTCTCTCACATCCACACTCTTCAGTCAGGCCAGGTGAGGAGGGGAAATAGTCACAGCTCAAAGTTTCTCTCAGGAATTTTAGTGCCTAATTCTTTCCTTTGGATTTGAATCCTAGACCCAGGGACACGGAGGAGACTGTGTGCAGTAGCTCAGAGCATTTACCCTTGAAGTGGGAGAACAGGGTTCTACACTTTTATTTGTTTGAAGGGCTTCAAACCCCATCTTTTACTTTCAGAGAAGTATTATGTTAAATGATGGCATGTATTATTCCTCTTGTTGTCACGGAACAAAAAACCAAACCACCCTCCCAATACACATGAAACTGTGGAAAATGCAAGAGGGATTTTAGCTCTACAAATCCAGTAACTAAAGGCATTCTTATGGTACAGAACAGTTTTCAGTTCTTAATACTGCTTACAGAGTTTGGATTTTATAAAGTGCTGTCACAGAAATGCATGCACAGTCCTGGCAGCAGGGAGAAGCACTCGATAAGCTCACACTGCACGCCTCCCACAGCACGCAGGGAAGGGTGCATCAGGGCCTCCAGTACAGGACCACCGGGTGAATGTTAGATTAACTTTCAGAGGGTGAAACATGAAAGCCATCTCTCAAACATTCTAAAAGACCAACAGTGACTAAAACCAAGACCAGATGTATGTCCCTGTGTGAGTTTTTAATAGGAAAAAACCAGAAAGTTAAACCATTTAGTATTCTCCCAAGGGAGAAAAGAAAGCCTGAAGACAGACACATCTTCACACTAAACAATAAACTGAAAATATAATTCACTGATAATCTTTTAGATTTTTCAATATTTTAATATACTGCACAGACAACAAATTTGGAAGAAAGCACACTCCAAAGCAAAACAGTGCATCAGTTTCATTTTAGGACATGCTTTGGACAAGTGCTGGATCATCTAGTCCAGCCTCAGAAGTTCTCTCCATCCTAAATTGCTCTGTGATCCTTATTGCCTGTCAACATATAAGGGCAGGTTAATACAAACACATGCATATTAACTGGGAAGTTAACTAGCGTTTAGCTTACCTGAAGCAACTTTTAAGTCATGGATCAAGTAAGACTGACTGTTTGAATGAATCAGCACGTGAAATTGTTATGAAGTTTTGATTTCAGCATTCAGGAAGCAGTCAGAACAGTCAAACCTTCCATTCTGCTGTGCTAACAGATGACTATTAGGATTTCTTCCTTCTGTTGACGCTTCTCCTTGTGATGTTGCAAGATGAGAGGAAACGTAGAGTGTAGCACAATATAATTGTTAGATAAATGTTCAGGCTCCAGTCTTAATAAACAAAAAACCCACCACACCAAAAAAACTCCAACTTTCTTGCAAAGGTCAAGTTGCCCTTTAAAAACTTTATGAAACAGGATTTTGCCTTGAAGTCCAACTCTTGATATCTAATCTATCGACAGTTTTAGCCTTGAAGTTGTCTCTGTCAGATGGAAGTGCCAAGGATGTTGCCTTGGCCCAAACACAGCGGTCGGAAGCACTACTTCTTTCAAATGGTGGGAGTCTACTACAGAACAGCATTATTTCCACACTCTCTGAAAGACACCAGATTCCTCCTAAAACTTCTGAAATAGTCCAGCACGAAGAAATTTTTGTTAAGACAGATCTTATGAGATCTGCACCAAACTTTCTTAACCTGCTTATATCCTGTGGCACTAGTGCCAGCTTATTGCAAGAACATGTGGAAAGAAACTTAAGATTTCACCAGTGAAAGTGTAGACTGAGCTTCAGGCTCCAAGATCCTAAATTGGCCGAGGGCAATACCTGTGTAGAGACTACAGGAAATCGCTTGCAGAGGGCAATCTACAGTCTCAGTATTTAGCCAGCAGTGGCAGCCAAAAATCCTCCAAACCCCACACTCCAAATCCCCTGCATGATTCCTGAGAGAACATAAAAATCAGCTAACAGGTCATAATGATCAATTATGCACAGGTATTTGCTCAAAGCAGCAAGAGAAAGCTGAAGAAAGTGTGAAATACTAAAATACAGTGTAAAGCTTAATTAAAAATAGGAAACCTTAATTCAATTCCAATCCAGTTCAGCATAAATCACTGCCAATGGAGCTTATCATCTAAAACTGTAGAACAATCACAGCTTTCCTCTCGCTTAATAGAGGAATCAATCCAAGTAGGCCAAACGTCAGCTAGCACACGGTGTGGGATAAAGTACTGAGAGGCAAAAGTTTTGTTAAATAGCGAAGTGAATATAATGAAAACCAAACAGAACTGCTAAGGGAACACAGACGCATTCAAATCCTCTTAGTTCAAACTAAGGAATTCAGCATCAGAACCACTTGCCAGAGCTTATCAAGACATATACGCAGCTCAACCTCCTGTCTGAAACTGCAGAGGTAAACTGAAGGGCAGATCGCATGTTTAGAAACTCTCTTTAGAGAAGCTATTGCTACTTTATTTAAAAAAATTAAGAGATGATAGCACCATCTTGTATATAACTACAAGTTTCCAAGTGAATGGATACCACATGCATTTGACTAGTAAGTACTTTATCTCATTATTCCTACATTTCTGTACAAACTTAGCAGGGAAAGCGTTGCTGGTGTATCTAGGAAAAGGTTATGCGATAACAAAAGCGCGCACGTGCCTTTATTCCCATTCTATACCACTGCAAAGGGGTCTACTGCAACTCAAGAGAATATTTTACCAGTGCTATGCACACCTCAGATCTCATATAAAAGTAGTGATGGATTCAATTTAGGATCTCTAACAGAACAGACCTAACATGTCACAGAAAAAAGAGAATCTAAACTATTTGTGATAGACTGACACACAGGTCCCTTTCCATGTTATTTTAAAGCCTTGGTTTTTCTTTACCCATGAAGCACTTCCATAACATGTTACTGGCACCGAGACAGCAAAGAGAAGTTGGTGATTTAAGTAATACTCTAGGTACTTTTGACAAATCTCCCAGGGAAGTAAAGGTGTTCGAGATTCCACTGTAAAACTGCACTACCACCAATATTTTCTAGATAAAGTTCTCTTTCCAGTTTAGAAGTAGCTTTTGCATCAACTACGTGTAGGGTAAGATTTATATACCCACTATGGAATTGAAAATGGAAAGTTTAATGTGTTACTCACAGAAATCTATATTTCCTCCTATCTCAGACCACACGAGCTGTGAGATGGAAACTACTGCTACTTACAAGTTATTTTTCTAGGGATTCCCTGCATTCACATTTAAGTTTTATATTTTGTAGAGCTATGCTTCAGTGAAGAAAACAGGAGATTCTTCAGCTATGAAGACAGCAAAGACTCACTCCCTGCCCACCTCTCCCCCCCAAAAAAATGCCCCAACCCTCTAAAGAAACTCTTTAAGAGTATATTGAACTGGAGACTGCAGCTTTTCCTTTGTTTTCTTCTAATAAAACCATTGTACTTTTTCTTACAAGGTTAGCCTTTCTGATACAAAATAAGCAAGGAAGAAGGGAGATTTCTTTTCCTTACCAAATTCTGAAGTAGATTTCAATACCAATACGATTACGTGAAAAAGGTGAGAAAAGTACATGTAGGAGAGAGGGAATTACATAGCTTGCACGTTCTGAATAGTAGGCAAAGATTTATTAATTTATCTGACAAGGACTTCCACACCGTGGTGTTTTTCAGAATCCGTAAGTAAATTACACAAAGCCTTCTGAAAAAACTCTGGTAACACTACTTTTGGCGAAGATACTTCTCGTGGCTGAAACCACCCTGTTAACATGCACTTAAAGCACGTAAAGATACCTAAAAAATTTGCAAAAGCATTTTCCTCACATCTTTAGTTCGAGGGCCTGTACTACCACGTACCTCCGCTTGCACTGCCTGCACATACGCAAAATCAGGAGCTGAGCTAGAGCGCACACAAGCGTACTGACCAGCAAACCACAGCGCTGAACACATCACTAACATACGGCATGGCAGAAAACAGCCTGCACGTGCTTCAGGCACGGACTGCCAGAGTGCTTTCGGCAACCGAGCAGCGTGAGCAGCGCTTCACCCTTAATATGGCTCATACATTGACATCAAGAAAATCATACAGGTTTGCTGAGTGAGTTGAGAACTTAGGCAACACCACAAGTTAACAAGAGACGTAACTGAATATATTTCACGGTTCTTGCATTCACTTGTATGCCATGACTTTTATTTCAGAGAAAGGGATGGGGAGTGTGGAAGGGAGGAGAAGCACAGGCCACTCTCAGCGTTTACAGCTAGCTGGGAAACAAGTCACTGCTACACCACTGCCCACCTCCAGAATTGAACAGCTCCCACTTTCACAAGAAGTCCAATCCGAAAAAAAGACCATTATCATCACTGGTTTCACTGAAATGCCAAGGCCACATTAATGACCACATTAAAGTTCTTGAATAAAGCCTTTGTTGCTATATTTAAAAGTCTAGCAATCTTCTTCCATTTATTTTAGATTATACTTGGAAATACTTCAAAATAGTAAATAAGCATCATCCTTACAGAACCCTCAGTAGAACACCACGTTTCAGCTTCCTGACCGTGTATCTACTTCAGATGCAGGTCTTCTGATGTTTGTATAACTAAATGACCAGAACCAATCATCAAAACAATTTATTTGTTTGTGTTACAGGAAGCACACTAATAGCGCTTTCTCTTCAAGTGCTATTACAGCTATCTGACCCCGTCTGAGCCTCTCGAAATCAAGTGCATTTCTGCAAGTCTTACGTTTCTAAGCCAAGCTAAAAACATATGGAAGAGCATTACTTTCAGAGGGGAAAAAAACCAAACCCAAACCTATCCACAACAGAACATCACTGTACAGTCACTCCTCTCCCCATTTACTGAAAACCCTGTTTGAGCAGAGTCATAATCCGTTTCCCTGTTTGGATAGAAAGGGTTTTAAGAGCATCTAAACAACATCTCATAACTTTTTCCAGCATGGGGAAGAAGAGTGGGCATACACACAGTAGCTGTGTTTTAATTACTCTCTTTTTACATTTTACATCAAAAAGGTTGCCAACAAACTTAAGCGCCTATTGTCTGAGTCTGCTCCAGAATTAAGGTATCTGTTTCAGCTAGTAACGGCAAACTCTTGGTGAGATATACTACGACACTAAATTAGTGTAACAGTGTTGGTGTTTCTACATCGCAAGTCGGGTCTTGGACACAGCAGGAGAACGTGCAGTGCCAGTCTTTACTGCATAATCTATAAAGACCATCATGGTTTACAAGATCTTATTTTCCACTCACGAACACAAAGAGAGAGCCTAAAGAGGCTCTAACACACGCTTTGCTTTGTACATACTGGAAGATTCATGGAAAAATTAAGCATACACATAATGCCTCTTGAGAGCAAGGATCTGACTACAAACATCTTTAAAAATACGACCTTTCTCCAAATCAGAGCAGAAGTGAAGTTATAAACCTCCTAAACTATATTCTGGCTTCAGATTGATTACTTGTGCTAAAACTACATATCTTTACTTAGTAAAATACCTTAAGTACACAAGTACCTACACCAGTTCCTTGCCAACGTTCTGGTTTAAGAGATCTTTATTTAAAAAAAAAAAACAAACCACAACCAAAGAAAAAAACCCAACAATCCTGAGATGAAGATCTATTATGCCCCAAGAAATTGTGCTAATCATCAGGCTACAGGATTTTGAGGAAAACCACTCCAGACACCCTCTTATTTCATGTGCACAACTAAGGTGTTCCCTGGAACAGAGACCTCGAACCCCAGGAATCTCCCAAATACGTGGTCGTCCAGAAGCAAACTGTCTCAAGGTACCAAACTGAGTAGATTCAGCTTAGGAAATCTTGTTCGAATGCCCTCTGGCAAGGGAGAGGCTTGAACTTTATTTAGAAGTATGCTCACCACTGATCTGTTAAACAAAAACATAACGCAATTAACTCTGGCAGTCTAAAGCTTTGCTTCCCTTCCTTACTGATAATCCAAATTGATAGAAAAGCCTGTGGGTGAAACAAAAAGCTGAAAAATTATTTTGCTTTAAAAAAAGGGGGGTTGGTGTTAAAAACAACAAACTTTTTTTCTTCTCTGTTTTGAAAAGGAGTTTGCTGGTGAACTGAAAATGACCACTATGAAAATTATTTCTCACCCAAAGACACACAACCACAGAATATTTGATTTCAGGAGAAATTTGGAATCTTAACCTTTTGGTTTTGTTTGAAAGCACATGGGCTTTCAGTCTTGTTTTTTTTTTTTTTTTTTTTTGGTGAAGAAGCAAAGCCTTGCTATGGAATTCAAAGGGATGCTTTGTCCAAAACTTAATAACCCTGTTACAGGTGGCAGGCGTCAGGTTTGGCCAGCTCTGTGACAAGCTGTGTGGGGTTCTACAGCTCCCTGGAGAAGCTTTACGACTTCAGCTAGAAGCCTTCTCAGGCCTAGGAGAGGTTATACAAAAGAAGTCTGAAATTACTTTTAAAAGTACAAAGCTAGACTTAAAGAGTGAAGACAGGCATCCACATTTCTCTTCCTATTTAGTGACAAATAATTTCAGTATTGCCTTGAAGGTATTCGTGAGATTTTTGCAATTTGACAAATGAGATAGACTTCAAATTTTACTCCATTTAGCTGCTATTTTTTCCTTCCTCACTTCGAGATATCAATTACTAAAGCATGTTTCCTTAACAACTACAATTCAAAAGATAAACTTTTCTTTCCTTAAAGCCTAGAAATTACCATTTTTAAACATTGCAAAGCTATCCTTTGTAGGAAGCGATCTTCAGAACTGCCAAACCTTCAAGGAAAAAAGGAAAAAAAGATTGTATCAGAATGACATGCCTCCAAAAAGCAGAGCTTCTTTCCAGCCAGAGAGAGAAATGACTAACTTGCATTGCAATTAGAGCAAAAATCAATACCATCTCTGCAGTTGCAGGCTGGGCAAACTGTATTTTTATTTACTGCTATGCAAACATCAAGTGGAAAAAACTTTAAGCTGTTGTTAGAAGTTGGGCAATATGCACGTATTTTCCCTCTTCAATGTTTAATGACTGTGGATCATTAAAAACCCATCAGGTGAGTTCTTCTACACCTTATTTCTACAGAGATTAGCATATTGTAGAATTTCCTAGTAAGCAATAAAATAATAAAGAACAAACTATGGCCTCAAAAAGGTCAGTCAGGTTAACTTTAAAGTTAGAATCCACAGAAAACACATGATCCCATTCTTTTCACTGCTCTACAGAAAAAGCCAGCCCAGCAAGCAGAGCAGTGAAAGGATGCAAACTTTGCCAAAACTCAATACATTAATGAAAAAAATAGTATAAAACTGTTTGCCTGCACTACCCAGGGCTTGGAGGTGGCAACCCATGCCTCGGGTAGTAAAGAAAGAATCAAATATTTCTGAAGCAGAACAGCTAGGCTTTCTTGTCTCTTCATGTAAGCAGCACTTCCGTACACCACCCTCCCCACCATTTATTATCAATATTTCTGTCCCCGTTTCCAGACATACTGTCTCCACTCACATTCCGCTCTGTTTGCCCTTGGTTGGCAAGAAAACGATGAATCCCAATTCTGAAAAACCACTGGTAGAAATTTTTTTTTTAAAAACACAATAGCATAGTATTCAACTTTAAATGTGTTCCAGAAACTTGAAGTACCAGTGCTGCAAATGTAAACAAAACATTTAGATCTGGATACAAGATCCGAGTTTTATGTAAGGACAGATTTACATAAGACAATAAGAAAGGGAAGAAAAAGAAGCCTTAAATGAGAGAAACTGATGCACATATCATGGTATCTTCAACTTCAGCTATGCTATCCCACCAGTCTGAACAAGTGCAAGGTCATTCAAGAGCTGCAACACAGCTAGCAAGGGAACAAGAGGTACATTGTGCAGTGTTCAACTCTGCGTGAGGAACAGAGACAGCAGAGATGAAAAGTATTTCTTGTAATCCAAAGAATGCAGCAAAATGCAAAGATCCCAGTGATAAAATTGTCAAAGCAATCTTGGGTTTTGTTGTGCGAGTCGCCTGGTTTTTTCCTGTACTGACTCAATCCAAAGACAGTATGAGAAAGGTGTAAGTTGAAGTAAGTTGAAACATGCAAGAAAAGCAATGAAAATGTGAGAGGCAGCACATTTCCTTCGAGATTATTTCTTGCCTCAACCAGAACTTCCTGGCATGTCAGAAAAAAACCTCTCCCTGAACCAGAGATCCTTTTAGAGAGCACCCAGGAACTCATCTCATCTCTTCATTTTTTTTCAACAGATACTAGCAGTGAAGAGGAAGGGGGAAAATCATGAGATCAACAAATGAGGTATTTTCTGATGCATGACCTGGGACATTCAGTTGAAAAAGAAAGTCCATCCTGCTTAAATGGCAGAAATATCGTTCTGGAAGGGAGCACACTCAGGGTTTTTTTCAGTTCAGCCAGAAGCAAAAGCTTCTCTCCAGCTCAGGAGACTCAAAGACATCTACTTAATGAAAAAACACAGGCCACAAAATACTCCAGCAGTTACTCACAGCTGGGGGATACAAATTAAGTCTCAATACTCAAATACCAAAGTCTGGTTTTGCTGCTTATTAAGACTCCCAGAAAATGTAGTATCACTAATCAACAAAATGACGTAGTGTGGTACTAGTGAAAGCCTTTGAAGCACCTCTCAAAACTAAGGTTTTGTGAGCTGTATTTAAGACTTTGTGCTAGTTAAATCAATTTAGAGAGCCATTAGACCTACACTGAACTTCAAATAAAAAGTAAGCCTGTAATCCTCAAGCAGGTCTATTTTGGGCCACTTTTCATATTTAAAGGTTAAGTAGTGGAAGAAGAAAAAAAATTCTCAAAGAAAGTCACTCCTCTGTTTCAAAATCAGGTAGAGATGACTGAAATTCTAATTTATTAACTGAAAGTTTCATGAAGAAGTATCATGGTTCTGGACCACCTACTGCTCACCAAAAAGAAAAACTTGCCCTGTACTATTGCTTCTCAAAGCTGCAGAGACAGAGAATTTGCAACACTTGAAGATCATAAGAGGATCAAGACCTAATGCCCATTCAGCCCGGTACATCTGTCTCCAACCAGGGATTCATCGCTCTAAGCAGGTCACTGATACTGCCCTTACATGGTAGATGTTTGAATCTCCTAAGTAAAAAAAAAAAAAAAATCTATCACCTTTGAGAGCAACTATGATTTTTTTTCACCATCTGATCATATAAACCCCATTTATTCTGATTAGCAGCAGCCTACCTTTGCTCCTAAGCAGTTCAAAGGCAATTACAACTGTGACTATGACATTCAAAAGGAAACAGTCCGCATCACTACAAAGTCTCAGCACAAGAGAGCGAGCTCTCCTACAGGACTTGCATGAAGAAACAGCAAAGGCAAGAATAGTAGTGTTCCTCTGGAGGGCCATGGAGCAGATGTTCCCTGACTGATGTTACTGTGGAAAAGATTGAGACCTTGCCTTTGTAAGCTAGAAGACAAGAAATATGTTGGACGTGAAAATTCCTAACACAGCGAAATAAAACGAGTCACCACAAATGCCTAGGGAAGAACAAAAAGGCTGCAAGAGTACTTTATAGCTCTCCTGAAGGCCCTGCTGACTTCCAACTGGTCCCAACTCACTCCAGCACTCACAGGTGTCTCAACAGGATTTTCCTTCCACTCTCCAGCCTCCACAGCTTCACGGCAAGGAGTTCCATGGATCTAATTCTTGCGGTATGATGAATCACCTGTTTTTTTGTTTGTTCTGAACTAGGTTCCTTCTAGCTTCATCGGATGTCCACTGGTTCCTGTGTTGCCAGCGCGAACAAAGTCAGTCCTGTTTACCTTCATCTCATTCACCATTTTGTAGGCTGCAGCTGTTTTTCTTTTGGACTGAAAAGTCCTGGCTTGCTAAATTGCTCGCATTTCTCATCACCCTTACTACCTTCCTCTTAAGCGTTTTTTCAGCTCTACCGCCTTCTCTCCAAGATGAGGGAACCTAAGTAAAAAGACTGTCCAAAACCAGTCTTGGTTTTGTGGGGACCGCAGATTTATACATGGGTATAATGTTATTTTCCTTCTTCATTTTATTTATTGACTGACACTGAATAAAAGTGGATTGTACTTTTTTTAAGTACAAAAATCTATTATGACTTCATTATTTCAGCTAGGAAAACATGTTTTAATAAAACACATACTACAAGCTGATCCTTTGCCTCATGCACCAAAATAGACAGAGTAAAGTGAAATCACATAACAACACCAAATCAGATTAGTGATGCTTATGAAGAAGGAAAAAAAATGGTTTATTCAAAATAAGTGAAGGTAAATAAGTAACTCTCCCCATGAGAGGATGGGCAAGCACCATCTTGATGACTTTTCAGCAGGCACATACCTCCTGTTCTCATACAATAAAATCATTCAAAGAGCATAACTCACATGGCTCGTTTCAAAGTGACAAATAAAGGAGTGACACTCTAGTCACCTGGCAGCTAGCCACAGACTTGCTCCACTGAACGGAATTTACTCAAATAATAGCCACAACAAATACTCAAATATTTTAGCTTGGCAGAAGAAAACTTGACAGTATCACCACATTTTCAGTTTCCTGGAGTTACAGGTTACTGTACATATGTACATATATATATATCTCTATACACACATAGACACAGATATATGCTCTGGCTAAAAGCCACCTAGGAGAAAATGAGACCTGTGCCTTCATAAATTCTGCATGCTGTTTTAGTCATCAGGATTATCTTCATTGCTGGTACTACTCCACCATATATCATCATCATATTCTTTAGCAAGAATATGTTCTTGGTTACAGGCAGCAATTAATACTCTGGAAATACCTGCTTTAGAACTGATCAATTTGTTTAAAGAGATATGTGACGCACCCAGAATGTGAGACTGAAAGTACTTTAACGAATAACCCAAAAGACCTCCTAAATATAAGACAACTTAAGACAGGGTGAGTCGCTAAAGCTACACTCCAAGAAAACACAGCATTTTTAATGCTGTATGTATAAATGCATACACACACATGTATCCTTACAGGCCTGGAAGAGCCACCAATGGTGATGTGCTTCAACCTTTCCTGAAGTAAGAAAAAGCTGCTCTATGTTTATGATTGCCTATAGAAGACAAGCTATCATTTTGGTAAATGACTCAAGTATTTTATTCTGTTTAGTTATACTGGTCCCTCACCTGCTTCAATTATCAACAGACTACTACTACAAAATATCATATTCATAACAGGAGTTGTAGAATGGTAGTCTACACATAAAAATGCTGAAGGAGGTGTGATTGGTATAGAAGCCTACCACTTAAAAGGTGACACGTGTACATAAGACAAATTAGCTTCAAGCAAGGCCTGTAAATGGTGACAAGCCAGAGGAAAAACTGCATTCTGCTCAAACCCCAACACACATCAGCAGAGTGAATTTCCATCACTTGCCTCACCAACTTCATTTACATCGCAAAATGGAAGACTCAAAAACCAAAGCAATACAAAAAGTAATACCAGCACATAATCTGACAGTATCTATTTTAATAGCATTGAATTCTGCATTCTGGTATTTCTACTATATAAAAAATTAATTACAGTCAGGAAAAACATTACCCACTACTGTTTTCTTTTCCTGGCTTCTCTTCTGGATCTTTGGCAGCATCCAACTTGCCGAGCTGAGGACACTTCCCTATATCCAGCATTGTGTTTTAAGTGTACACTCGCATTAAGAATATGAAACAGCTGGACTGCAGGGATCTCGGGGGTGTTTTACACAGTCACAATACTTCTGCAGGACTTCTATTTGAATGGGGGGGTGGGGAGAGAAAATGCCCCCCTCCCCAAATGAAGTGAAGTCAAGAACTCTATCAAACCAAAGGGGATTGGGGCTCTCTGCTCAGAGCACACCTATAGCACAATGCAAGAGGCAGCTGCAGCCTGCAGTCCCCAAACCCATGTGCAGACACAGCCGACTGCCTGACAAGTCACCTACCAGCTGTTGCTGGCACCGGGAGCTGCTGCCCAAGGTGACCTGACAACTAGGAGCCAGGGATGAGAGTCTGCTCTCCTCTCAACCAGGCCACACTCCCCAGGGACAGATTAGCCTTGGTCTCCTTCTCACACAGCTGGAGGGGGCATCTACATGGAGATCACGTCATCACACGAGAGACAAACTTGGCAGGACTGTTGCAGGTCTGCTCCATAACACAACTGTTTTGAGAAAAAAGATGCTGCACAGAGCAGGGGAGCTGACATCTTGCTCAGTTTTCTAATCTTAGAAAGAAAGAGGCAATGATGAATACATATTTATGAAGTTCTTTAAGCTTTAGAGTTCTTGGCATACTTGATCTACAAGTGCTTTCAGAAGGGAAAAGGAAAACTTTTATTTGAAGGTTTTTTTGGTCGTAACTTCTTACCTGCAAATGACGATAGAGAAGTTTGCTTACGCAGTGGGCTTAGTATAAGCTGCTACTCCAAGCATAGGTGTCAACTCTGCTGGTAAGGTCAGTTGCTAGAAGAAAAAAATGAAAACATCATTATTCATTAGTAAAACTACCTTTTTGAGGGTAAAGTCCTATTCCCTCCTCCCTTTAACGCTTTGGAAAAGCACAGTGTTCACTTAGCACCTGTAAGTGTGGCTATATAACAGCCTGCTATGTACAATCAGTATTTTTCAATAGTTAATTCAAGAGAAATGTAAAATACTGCACCTGATTTGCTACCTCTTATACCTGGTGTGACATTTTCCTGCTATAAATAACTAAGCGTGGTAAACAACATTTCAACAGCTTCCCAGAACACTAGGAAAAACTAAGCACTGTATTAGGTAGTCACAGCATCTACCACTGCTAAATTGTAAAAATAGAAGATTATTTCACAATTTTCTTTCCTAATTTTCTTTTTAAGGAAAATAATGCTCAGACTGGAGGTGTTCCAGATGTAAAGCCTCCAAGTGCTCTCGAGCTGCATACCCTGACTCCCTTGCAGTAGTGAATCACGGCCAATGCATGCATAAGAAGTCAAACAAACCAGGCAAAGGGTAACAAATCCCTAACTGCTGATTGAGACTAATATTAATCAGCTTGCAAGGGATGCTTACTACAATGATGTTTAATGATATCATCGTGAAAGACTTACAAACATTGCCTAATACTATGCCATAGCCAAGAACATGTGAGGAGTGGTTATTTTTAAACCATCACTACCAAAGTCTTTCCGAATAGTATTTTAAAGGAACACATCTATTATGTGTAGTACTAAATGGGAACTTTACAATTTGACAGAAGCACAGAAGAATAGATCTAAATCACAAAAACTTCCCTCTAGTCTTTTAGTGTCTTCTCTTCCACTGTTATCAGCCATTGAATTTTGTCAAGACAAACTGTTGTTCTCCTAGTACTTGTCAGGGCTATATGGAAAGATCCAATGAGCACCAACTCCAGCGTAAACACGTCATAAGGGTCCAGAAAATAACAAAGACCTCTTAAAGATCCAGAAAGAAAGGACTGGCCTGTTGTAAAATACTAGCCCATACGCACTATGCATCAAAGCCCTGTATGGAGTAATTATTTCTTTCATTATGGCCAAAAACTTCAAAATAGGACATTCAGGAGCTCCAGAGATCTCAGACACACATGAAATGGTTTTCGCCACCACCAGCTGAATATGTAGCTTTCATTCACAAATCAATGTTCATTAAATTCCTGACTTGTCAGAATACGTTTTTGTGAAGTGATGTTTTCTGCTTTCCACCCTGTGGACAGTAATGGTTCACATGAGCCTTTTACTTCAGCTCCGAAATGACCGTAACCAGTTCTTGGTGAATTTATGCCACTCAGCTGAGAAGCTGTAATTTCATACAGGGAAGCAGTGCTTGTTAAACATCCTTAATGTATTTGCTTGCAGACACACTATAGAACATTGCTTTAGATCCTGCACTTGGGTTTATTCACCATGTAGCAATAACTAGAGTCAAACAGCCATAGATAACGCTGAACATTTGTTTAACCCACAATCAGTGGTTACACACATCAGTGGGTTACACACACCAGTGCTTGAGCCGCAGTTACTTATCAGTCCCCACATACACACACTAGATTAGGAAAATAAATCTGGTTGCAGGATACAGGTGGTGACTCAGTTAATCCAGAGACGTACATACTTGAATTTTGCTAGAGGAGGGAAATATCATCTCACCCCATACTGTAAGAGCTTCAAGATGCTAAAGTTGTCTTCATCTATTGCGAACTGACCAACTGCCAAGACACAAGCTGTGAACATCTCAGTTACTGTTCCTTGTTAACTACTCCAGAATGCTTTACACAACAGGCAAAGGACAGTGGACTTTTAACCCGAGAATGGAGTAGCTGTGATGCTGATCCAGCAGCAGGGACCGACACTTCCACTCAAACAGAGCCGCATTATCTTTAGCTCTACTGGAGCACTAAAGCTCTTCTCAGACCACTTTGCAAACTGAGTGGGAAGGAGTAACGATAAGAGACACATTCTGTCCTTAGGGACCCCTATTAAATCAGATTCTCAACATCAGCTACTTCCTCTTTGTTTTCCTCAAGCCATATGGCTTCCTGACAAAATCTGTACAACAATAAATCCATTAATCATTGGAGGAAAAGGCTTCCCCCCCCGCCCCCTTCCCTTCATCAATCCAGACATTTTAATGGAGATGGTTTATTTATTTTATTCTATGGAAGTCTCAAGGAGAATACTGTAGTTTTCTTTGTTCTCACACTGCAGCCTTGTAGAATGGAGCCCCAATTCCAGTACGTACTTGCAGAAGGAGATCCTAACATGTTAAAATGCAAAATGATGCAGGAGTAGAGAGAAGCCAGTCAAGCCAACAAGAAAGGGGTCCTGCCTTGTTGGATCTCTTAGCAGGGATACAGTATAAAGTGATATGTTGTTTGAAGACACAAAATAACAAAAACTGTCTTTTTTTTTTTAATTAATAGAAGTAGGTAAAACAAGAGACATGAAAAAGTAATTTCTATTCCTATAAGACTCTGAGGAGATGCACACATGCAAATGCCAGGAGCAGGCCACAAGCAGCTGAAAGGAAGAGCTACTTCTGTGAGATGCCACAATAAAGGACTCCCCCAAGGCCAGATTTCTTAGCAAGGTGAACCAAGAGGACTAACATGCTACATAATGTTTGGTCTTTCCCAAGTGGCAAAATAATGCAGGTGATCATGTTATTCTCAGATAATGAGGAAATAAACACAGCACATACAAGGAACTCTGTGGTAGGGAGAAAGCACAGAAAAGTAAGATTTCTAGCTCTCATATGTAGGAAACTCCCTTTCTTCAAGGAGTATGCTGGATTCACACTGCTGCAGGGTAAAATTCTGTTCATAAAGAATATATACACACTGTTGGGCAAGCAAATAAAGATAAAGCAAAAGTATGGTAAAGAATTCTCTTTCCTCCTACTTGATCAATAGGCTCAAAGAAGGTAAGAGGCTGAGAATTCAAGAGCACAGAAAAGATAACAAAAGAAACAAAACTATTTTTTTTTATGCTTGCAACAGCTTTTTGAAACATCAGACCATTTTTGTACTCTCAAATGTTGCTTTGAAACGTGTGGAGTTTATGTTACCCCTGTCCATTCCAAGCAACTATTTGCATTGCACCTTGGAGCCCACCCAGCAAAGAGAGGGGTTTCCTAGTGATGATAGGAGGAGGGAGAACGAAAGACAATTCATCATCTGAGTATATGATGGCATTACCAACAAAGCAAACTGAACAAGGTTGACATATCAGTCATTTTAGATACAAAGAAAATGCAAGATGTTTGTTTTGAGAATCTGTTCCCAACTTTTTTTCCTCCCCATAACTTGTTTGACTAAACTGTTATTATGCAATACGCAGCAGTGCAGGAAGAGGACTGGGAAGAACAAGAAATTACTTTCAAACTCAGGTGGTCTCTTTCACTCACACATTTCTAAAGCAACTGTGACCCTTCAACTCACAGTGAAGAAAATAGGATGGGAACACGGTAAGAAATCTTTTTACCTTAAAGCATGTTCTATTTCCTTCACAGTTGTTCTATACCTTACTAGATGACCAAAACTATGTCCTAGTTCACATGAACCAAAGCAATCTGTGTTTCTCCTGAACTTCATTTCAACAGAGCAGCAGTTTATAACACTGAAAAAAACCTTAGGGAGAGCCAGCATTAAAAAAAGTAATGAAGTTGGCTTTTCAGAGGACTTTTTTTGTTTGGTTTGGGGTATGGGGTTTGGTTTTTTTGGAGGTGGGGGTGGTTGTGTTGTGTGGGGTTGGGTTTTTTTGTTTGTGGATTTATTTTAAATACCGAAAAGCAGCATCCTTGATTACAAGCAGGAAATCTTTAAAACCAAAGCCCTTTCTGCCTTTGTTGAAGTTAAGTAGCAATTAGCCATAAAGGAAAAAAATACAGAAAGAGTAATCTCAAAAGCTGGAGTCATTATCTCCAAGGAGACACATCTGTAGTTTTAACAAGGTCGGAATGTTTTGATCAGTTCTTTGGGGTAAGGGGAGATGTTAGCTTATGTTTCTATCATAATGTAATGACAATTGTGAAAGACCGCAGACCTCACATGTAGCCCACCCCACTATGAATTATTAGCCTTGAGGTCACAATCTAAAAAGATACACCATCAAATCCACAGTACAGATTAATCTGTAAACGCCTTGAGGTAGTCGTGAAAGGTATGTTTGTTTTGGACAGAGTAGAGCAGAAGATCAGGTCCTGCGCGCTAGGGAGCCTTCTACCACATCTAGGTCAGATGGTCCTAATTAACTTCTCATCACTGTTAATCAAAAGTTATCCTTCAGCAGCTATACAATGACCTATGTAAAAATAAATCTGGAATTGGTGTTTGGTTCCTACCAAGACAAACCTTCCCCGTTACAAATCAGTTGGTGCAAGCAGCACCCTTACTTGAAGTCTCATTAAAAAGTCTGCGGTATGAAGGTCTGCAGGTGTGAGATGGTGACTTCCCATCAAGCTTCGAAACGGAATTTAATGAAGGTTGACAAGAAAATTTAGGGGTATGCCAGCGGAGAGGAGCTCCGACTAGCTCACTCCTCTGTGCTTTCTCACCTTATTGATAAACAGGATGTTCTCGCAAAGTAACGGTACCTGTATCAGCCTATTTTGGCTGCTGCGCTTGCCTATGGGGAGGAGACTGATCCAAGCAAGACACATTAAGAGAATATAAGGAGCATCAACCTGTTTTCATCTTCACTTGACTGTAGTCATGTTCATGTCTTCACTTGACCGTAGAAGGTAGCAAGTCACAGCAAGATCAAAAAAGCTTATTTCCTCTTCCCCAGAGCAACCCAACACCTTCAACAGAATTGACAGAGGAATCATCCAACCCTGACTTCACTGCAACATTCAGTCCCAGGTCTGCTTTTGTCCATTCTGCCTGGAGCACTCAAGTCCTGCCCACATTACCACTAGCCTGAGGTCACATCTGCGATTCCCCTGTAGTTCATTTTTGTGTGTTTGTTTTTTAAACTACATTCTGTGTTAGAAGAGTAACAGCACTAACATCCCCTTCCGTATCAGTCAGAAGTGAAGTTGCCTCTTTGTTACTAGTATTTAGCTCTTCTTGGGAAGAGGAAAAAATTAGATAATGATCTCTTCCAAGCCTAAATTACTCCCTCTTCACTCCAGAAACAGGGTATCCTAGTTCTTTAACCTCTACTGAAGTGTAGAAAAGCAAATACTACAAAGATCATGTTGATACATAAAGCAAAAAAAGAGTTAAATGAAAATAATAAAGCAAATTGATACATATAAAAAAATTGTCTTGACCATGATCTTAAGAGTTCTGCCTGTTAGTTTTCTCCTTGCAAGTATGTGAAGGGCATTTGCTTTCCATACTCTGCTTTCCAGGAACAACAGGCTTGAATTCATTGGATACAGTTTTAAATCTTTTGAGTTCCAGATATTCAGAAAAGGGAAAGGAAAACACTTGAAGTAATTTATTTTCTTTTCGTTTAAACAACTTATCCAAGAGACCCCCAACACATAAGCTAAGACATCATCATGTAAAGTAGAATACTGATAGGCAGGGCACGCTGTTTTCCTCCAAACTACTAGGACTTTACTTGGCAACACCTATCATTATAGCCCACTGTAACAATTAATCCAAGATCAAAAGGGCACACTGATACAGCTGAGAGCCATCAAGACTCATCCACAGACTGTGTACGTACTACACTACTCCCTCACGTCCTCGCACAGTCTGCTCAACTCCATTTGTAAGAATGCTAGAGTAATAGCAAAGGAACTGATAATTTTCTTTTCTCCTGGTCAGCAAGTCTTTTTCTTAAGACAGCAGGCACTGCAACGTTACGCTTACTGATAGGAGGCATGCTCTGCCTGCTTCCTTCAGCAGGCTTAGAAGTGCGAAGGTTCCTGCAGACTGCTGATCCGAGATTTCTGCCAGAAAACACCGCCTTGGCTATCCCGCAGTAGGCAGATGCAGGCAGGCTCACTTCACAAGGCAATTACCTAATACAGCAGTAGAGAAGGTGTGAAGTTATAGTGAGAATTTGCTTTGCAGTCAAAAACTTCGGTTTTGCTGATAGTCTTTTTTGCTTATCGCCAACCAAAATCTGCTCTGTAGATCTAAAGCACGATGGGCAGATCCATCGCTTTACATGCCTGCCTCACCGCTTGATACAAACTGTACAATTTCACCCCTGACTATTAAATTCCTCAAACGTAGCATCAAACTCTTGCCATGCCTACATACGACTAAATATTTTGCACTGATTCCCAGAAAATCACATATGAGAAAGCATATTTAAGAAAAAAAGAGTTGTGGTGTTTAGCAGAAATCGGGATTAGGTCTGTGTATTCACACATCCACTGACCCGTTTGAGTTGTAGGTTACCAGAAAGCGCATTGAGGTAGCTCCTGTTGTTAGCTACTAGTTAGCTACTAATCCTAGCAGTTAGAACTATAGGAAGACATTTTAAAAGAAACATTTAGTTAAAGTATGTATGTCATTAACCATGGGCATCACTGGAAAAGTGTAACTGAACAAGTCATCCCGGTATTTAAGTGATACAAAGGTGGAAATATATTAAAATAGTAGCACAACAATGTGGCATTTGCTTTAATTTCTTTCCTCAAGGATAGATCTGGTTGACAGTTACTGAAAAGAACTGGAAAGGGATTTTCTTTTACTTGCATTACTATAGTTAAGGACATGCACACATGTAAATGTGGTGAAAAAATAACATCAGATTTCTCTTCCTTTGCCACCGAGCAAGTGTCCCAGCCAGTGCAACGACTGAACTAGCAGCAAAGTGGCGATTTAGCACACAGCCTGTGTTCGCAATACAGACAGAATCCAACAGTCCCTTCGGTTCCTTCAGATAGCCGGTATTACATTTCTTGAGCAAATGATTCTTCCTTCACACTTTAGGCACTGCCAGACAATCTCTATTCCCACATCATAGCAATTTATAGTAAATTCTGGAGCCTGTTCTATTTAAAAAAAATAAATCCTGAAAGACCGCTGTCATCTTTGCAAGCAAAGGCCATTATTTTCTGCTTCCACAGGTTGTTTACACAGCGCCATTCTGTGTGATGATTTAGCTTGTTTTTATATGAGCACTGAGCTAAGTTTGTTTGCAGAATCCACATCAGGAACAGAAAATAATTCAGATATCAGAACCGAACAGTCACTGCAAATTATTTGTAAATTCAAATTGGTTCAGTTTAGCATTAAGCCAAACCAACAACAACAAAAAAAAAATATCCAGTTTCAAGTCAGTTTTTTCTTTAACATTAGCAGGAACATTGGACATCACTCTGCATTTCCAACTAAACCTCTCAATACAATAAAGTTCTCATCCAAAACAGTGGTTTCCTGGAGGGTTTAAAGGTTAACGTCACTTACCCTTCCTTAGCAAAATGAATTATAAGCCACTCCCAATAACCCCCCAATTCCAGCCTTGCACCGGACTCAGTGAAGCACTTAAGACAGTGCTCAGCAGCGGCAGGAACAGGAGAAAGAGGAAAATCCGCACCTCTTCTAAAGGCCCGCAAGTGCTTTCCTTTGTGACGCCCATCTTGCAGCCTTCACATCTGATCCCACAAACAAGTAATTTCCCTGTTTCAGATGCACGTAGTTCCATTGACACTTTGAAGCAAAAGTCAGCTCTGCAGCCAAAAACTGCCCCGTTCTCCCCACCCTCTCAATTTCTTCTCATCCCGCATGTCACTCCTCAATTTATAGTGAACTGGGTCAGGAATCAAATCCTGATTTGTAAGAGCCAAAAGCTCACAGACTAACAGTCCAGCACTGCACACGAGCCAAAGCAGCCAGAGTCAATGCTGTTTCATACGGCTCACCACTGCTAAGAGGATAAAAGGAGCCAGTGAATTCCTCTCTATGCCTGCCAGTGTTCATCTACAAGAAGAGGACTACACAAAGACAAAAAATTTGCAGTCATGGAAGACACCAGAAAGCGCACCTCTTGGTTGTGTCTCCTGCAGACAAAGCAAAGTTAAAGTGCTCAGGGGCCAAAGAGACTTTATATCATCAATATGTTAAGAGATCTTTATGGTAAAAGAAATTTTGAGACAAATCTCACTAGTTTAGGGTTGGGGTTTTTTATGCTGATGTACATAAAGTAGAGGACAACATATCGTTTTGTTGTATATAATGGAACATGCTCAAAATAATTCCATTTCAGTATAAGAATAATACAGCATGTTTGATAAGTACCAGTCTCTTTTAGGTAACTTGTGCCTGCAAGTAATTAGCTTCTACAAAATGAACTTTTGTGCTAACTGAAAGCACAAGCTGAATAATAGGTAAAATACTGAAGTATACAGCCTTCACCCATTTCATGGTTGTAAAAAGTCACAGATGGCACCTGCAGAGAGTAAAGTTGGGCCTGAAAGCTTGCAGATTTCTAGCTTCCTCCACAAGCATTTGTCCTTGCTGAAAACGAGCATCCTCTACTAGACCTTCAACCAACATCTGTATGTCCTATGTCATCCCTCCCCCCTGCTCCGAGTATGCAAGGAAATGTTATTAGTGGGATTATAACACACCATTTCTTAATTCTTACTAATCAAAGGAAAAAACATTTTGTAACAGCTAGTGCTATTATATAATCAGATTTCTTTTTGTTTCAAGCTTTCATTTCTTACTTCACTATGTAGTCGATAGAAGCCAAACTACCTTTTTTCTTTCCTTGCAATTAACAATGAGTCAATGGAACACAAACAGAAAGCTGATTTTGCTGGGTTTGCTGCACTCATTTGAAATTAGTTTAATCAGCCCGCTGGAAGCAATTACAGAATCATAGAATGGT
>VWZZ01000247.1:0-18714 GCA_013399095.1 Psophia crepitans | reverse complement strand
TCCCTCTCCCCCTCCCTCTCCCTCTCCCTCTCCTCCCTACCAACCACTGCCTTCTCTGAGCCTGAGGCAGCTTCCTTGGCAGTCTTTGCCCACTTGATCTCACCAACAGTGACATTTTCTGCTACCCTGTGAGGACTGCAGATCCCAGAGTGCCTGCCTGTGAAGAGGGTTTGTTCCTGTGGGGAAAGAGCTGGGTGGTCAGGCTCATGTGCTCACCGTGGGACTCGACTGCAAGGAGGAGGGTAGTGGGTGTCTTTAGAGTAAGTGAGTGTGGGGGGAGAAGAGAATTGGGGGCACCTCCTCACAGGTGCTCTCAGAGGGTTGGTGTGAGCAGTCACTGCTGTTCAGCAGTTGGCACTGTCCGCTTTTGTTTTTGTGCATATCTAATACGTTTTTTCTTTAAATCTTCAACTTAGTGCTATATATTATACGTGCTGTTTGTAGCTATTAAACATACTTGTTTTGAGATAACTCTCTGCAATATGGCACATACATAATTAGGTATAATTAACTCCAATTAACCATATTTAGTTTTGCAACACTTCTGCCATATTCTGAAGCTGGCTTTAATAGGTTTTGTGACTAACAAACCCACATTTGCAGGTTTAAGTCATACAGACTCATTCATATTCCAGGTTTTCCCTTTTTCATTTCAATACCGTGCCTTTGAATCCAATCATTTGTTGTTCAATTGCCTGCATAATTAACTTGCAGCCTGGAGGACTCTTTCCTTCTGAATGCAGGATCCTCATAGTGCATCTTTGGTGCTCTTCAAATGACACTTCTGGGGAGCCACTGATCATGGTGGCATCTCAGTTCCCGGGTTACAAACTCCTCACCTTGCCAAAACTAGTTAGATGAGTACATGCTATGTTTGACAAAGACCTAAGCAGCACATATGGTTAATAACACTTCACCTTGCTTGTTTAAACAGTAACCCAGAATTTTGCCTTTTATTCTTTTTTAAGTCTGCTTCCTCCTACTTTTTCCTTTTAGTATTAATTTTGTTGTTGCTTTTGTTGTTCTTGTCAGAAAGTGCTTTGAAGTGTCATGCATTAAGCAGTTATATAAAACAGGTGATTGATTGAAAGACAAATGCAGTTTGGCAATAACAGAAAGATGCTAATGCAGTTTACGTGTGAGGAGCATACTGTGGCATATTGCGGCACCCTCTGGAGCCCAGTACCCCGCAACTCCGATGAAGGAAAACTGGCATCTTCTTTTTCAGCTCAGCCTAGCATTTGAAGGTGGCTTCTCATCCTTTAGATGCTGTCTAACAGATTTCTTAGCATATTGGCTCCTGAAGTACAGCTGGAAACAGTAAGACTGGTAGTGTATATTGCAAGGTCTACCCCATGTCCAGTTCATGAAAAACGGAAAGTGCATGTACAATAGATGCCAAAAATGCTGACACTGGCATAAAAGGGTCTCTCAGTTGGCCTCCGTACAAAACAGTTTCTTTGCATCCATGAAACCATTCTTCACTCCCCAGTTTTTCAAGGTTGTATAGGTATTAATTTGCTTCAGGTTATAATCAAGCTGTCACTGATTTTAATGGGCCTTGGATCAGATAGGCCTTAGCTTTTATATGGTTTCCATTACAGTGTTAATTAACTTAGCATGCAGATTTAACTATGAAGCTTAGAGATTTCATTTAGTTTTTATAATTTAATTGCTGAAACGTGGCAGTAAATGCAGATGAGAAGTTATGTGCAATTAATATTGACCCAGGACTACTCAAATGTCAGACACTTGTCTCTGAAGACCCAGTAGGAAATCCAATGTGTTAAATATTGATTTTGTAATGTGGAGTTTTCAAACAACTTCAGTACTGGCCTAGGTGTATTCTTCCTGAAGTCAGGGCTGTGTGAAACCTTGACGTCTGCAAGAGCCAACGCTGAAAGTCAGAAAATCCTGTCACTCTGTGATAACAGCAGTGTTATCTCCAGAAACACTTTTTTTTTTCCCAAAATTGCTAAAACAACAAATAGGCAGAATTAGCCTCTGTATGAGTGTGGGTATGTATGTGTGTGAGGCAGGTAGGGGACTGTTTTCATGGCTTTTAAAGGAATACAATTTAGAGCTGTTGATAAACAGCTCGTGGAAAGTTTGTGGAATGAAGCGCTCTTATCACACATGCCTTTGCCTGGCCTGAAAGAGTCCATGTGATGGTAGGAAGGGGAGGTCAGTTTCCATGATGATCTTGTGCTTGGCATAGCCTGCAGATTGAAAGATACCCTGACTACGATAAGGTGTGTTGATACTAGTCTGCTGAAATCTCCATCTGTTTTAGACGAATGGCTCACAGACGCACAAGAATTTGTACCATGTGTGGCAAAGACTACCATATTGAAGAAATCAGTAACCTATTGTCTCCTGGGGAAGCTGGCGGCCCATGGCCTGGACAGGTACACTCTTCACTGGGTTCAAAACTGGCTGGCTGGCCGGGCCCAGAGAGTGGTGGTGAATGGTGTCAAATCCAACTGACGACTGGTTCTGAGTGTTGTTCCCCAGGGGTCAGTGTTTGGGCCCATCCTCTTCAACATCTTTGTTGATGATTTGGATGAGGGAATTGAGTGCACCCTCAGTAAGTTTGCAGATGACACCAAGTTGGGGGGAAGTGTCGATCTGCCGGAGGGTAGGATGGCTCTGCAGAGGGACCTGGACAGGTTGGATTGCTGGGCAGAGGCCAATGGGATGAGGCTGAATGTGGCAAAGTGCCGGGTCCTGCACTTTGGCCACAACAACCCCAGGCAGCGCTACAGGCTTAGGGCAGGATGGCTGGAAAGCTGTGTGGAGGAAAAAGACGTGGGGGTGTTGGTCGACACTCGCCTGGACATGAGCCGGCAGTGTGCCCAGGTGGCCAAGAAGTCCAACGGCATCCTGGCTTGTGTCAGGAATAGTGTGGCCAGCAGGAGCAGGGAGGTGATCGTCCCCCTGTACTCAGCCCTGGTGAGGCTGCACCTCGAGTCCTCTGTCCAGTTTTGGGCCCCTCACCACAAGAAAAACATCGAGGACATGGAGCGTGTCCAGAGAAGGGCAACGAAGCTGGTGAAGGGTCTGGAGCACAAGTCTTATGAGAAGCGGCTGAGGGAACTGGGACTGTTTAGTCTGGAGGAGGCTGAGGGGAGACCTTATTTATCTCTACAACTACCTGAAAGGAAGTTGTGGCGAGCTGGTGGTCGGCCTCTTCTCGCAGATAACTAGTGACAGAACAAGGGGGAATGGCTGCAAGTTGCACCAGGGGAGGTTTATGTTGGAGATGAGGAGAAATTTCTTCTCGCAAAGGGTGATCGGGCACTGGAACAGGTTGTCCAGGGAGGTGGTGGAGTCACCGTCCCTGCGGGTATTTAAGAAAAGGTTGGATGTGGTACTTAGGGACATAGTTTAGTGGGTAATAGGTGGTGAGGGGATGGTTGCACTAGATGATCCTTGAGGTCTCTTCCAACCTTAATGATTCTATGATTCTGTATCGGCTGGTAAGATTAGTAGTCACACGTTTAAGGTAAAATTTTCTAGCTGCCAGCATACTGCACTGGGGAACATGTAGCTTGACAGGGTACGGAAATGACATTATTGGAAATGTCCAATAACAGCTTGGGCAAGTATCTGTTGTAAGTTGTTCAGGTAGAGCTGGTCTTGCCAAGGAGCTGCTTTAGTTTGATTTTGTGGGAGGCTGGCACACTGCTGTACTTTTTGATTATCTCTGGTATTTCATATTTTAAGGAATGAAAACTCCCTACTCTGCTTCGAGCTTGGTGTGGGTGGGAAAGGAGTTCTTCTGACTGTGGGCATCCCATCACCTGGGAATCTTCACATGGTCCTTAACATAGCAGCCTGTGGAAACTGGTGCAGCATTTTAAAAACCCTCTGATTACTGAGGTATGTGTTGCTGCAAGTGTCACTAATAGCTTAGGCAAATAGGCTGAAAAAATGAAGTTCCTGAAATAGTTGCTGGATTTAAATTAGAGGTAATAGGGATTGTACAGGCTGCATCTTCTTTAGATTCACTGCTCAGCAAGAGGGAAGCAAGCAAGCAAGACAGATTGAGGGATGTTTGTGCCTTGCAAATTGCAGGAGTTCATTGAGTTGAAAGATACTGTTAGTCTTATAGGGCAGAAAAACTTGTTTGTTTTAAACCAGAACACAAATAGAGGCAGTGTTAAAAGCATTTCAGCTGTCAAAAGGGACAGAGACAACAAATTGCACAGGTAGACTGCTAAACTGCATGTTAAAGGCACAACTGCATGGGCAAGCTCAGGAATGGCTCTGGGCTGACATTTCTAGGACGTTGCTCAGATCTGTTGTGCGTTGTGGTGTGCACAAGTCTTGGATGTTTGCTACTTCATACTTCCTTTCTGGCTCACCTGCAACTCCCTCATTCATGGCACTTCAATCTTTGCCTGGCCTTGGGAAACTCCATGTTGTGGACAACAAAATACATGGCGTGTTGTGCCTGGTACAGGATGGGGAAGGAAAGAGAGGTGTCTGTGCTGTGCTGTTGCTGCAGGGTGTCTCTCCCATGGCTCCCTGTGCTGGAAGTAGTCCCACCTTATAGCTTTGCGCTTGAAAGGCTGTCCTGATGTATGAATGAACATGTCTCCAATATAGGACATCTCATTTCACACTACCCATCAATTTCATCTGCCACGTAACTCATCCTTGGGGAACAGGGCACTTGAGGGCAGCAGAAAGTCTACAAATGAGCGATCGTTAGAGGACAGAGCAGGGCTCCCACCCCTTTCCCATTGTAGGCAGGCTTTCAGAAAAGAAGGAAAAAATGTGATCCCTTCCTTTCCCACTCCCCGCTCTACTTTTGAAGGCAGGCTGAAAGCAACAACATTTGGAGCAGAGTGAAGTCTGAGCCTGCAGCTTATTGCAATTTTCAGTGCATTTTCCCTCTGTGTGAAGAGCTGAAAAGCTAAGCTGGGACAAACAACCCCTAGCTGCTGCTCCAGGTTCTCCTGGAAAAACTCCACATTGGTCTATGAAGGGAGAAGCTGTGTGTGGGACTGCTTCCAAGCATTGGCACCTAACTGTTGTTCATTGCACGTAGAAGAAAATACCAAGTTGTCTAGGATCATTTTGGTGGCATGGTTTGTACCACCTGCGCACACCGTAGCTGCCTTATCTGCTTCAGGGCATCTGACTTTGTTGAATTACATATAGTGACTCAGAGAGCTTTCCCTTGGTGGAACATAAAGGTTCACTTGAAGTCCATCATGTTATGTAAAAGTTTAACTATTTTTGTTCAAATGCATTGCCATACACTTTTAGACTAGCTAAACTTCTTGCAGACTCCGTTTGTGAAATCCACCACTTTGCTACACCCATTGAGAAGGTATCAAAATCCTCCTGAAGCTTTAGGGACTATAATGGTGCAGAGTGCTCTGTGAACACAGCCATATTGCTTGTGCATCCAAACCTCAGGGAGAAACTGCTAATTTGTTCATGGCATAATTCCCACTTTCTAAAAGTTACCACAAATATGGAGAAAGTCTAACTCAGGAAGTACTGCTCAGATTTAGAGTGTGTTGAAATAGAGTAGGATAGATCCTTATAGATTGCAGTCATTAAACCCCTCATGAGGTGAGTGTATTCAGTCTTATCTTTGCTATTACACAGAACTAAAGCTGTACATATCTCTGCCTTTTCTTGTTTATCTTCTACTCCGCTTCATGCCATTTGTGCATTTTGCTGTGCTTTGATGCCCAAGTCTGTTCTATCAGTTCCTCAAAGAGTCACCTCTTTGCCTTTTTCCATGAAAACTCCTAAACCTGGTTCGGCCTCCCTGAATCCTTCTGCCAGGCCTCTGGACATATATAGTTCATTAGGGCTGCTGGATACTTGAAACATTTCCTCTTTCTTCTTTCTCTTGCGTAACTTCTGTTCTTAAAGTGCAACATTCTGACTACCGGAACCATCCTTCGGTGCTGGGAAGGAGCTTCATATGTGCTGGTGTTTTTTCTGTGCCTTAATTCCCTTATAAGAAAAATGGGAATGCCTGCATGGTCTAGCACTTTTAATTTTTTTTTCTTTTACACTGGAAACGTTACTAGAGATGCATTCTTGTACAAATGTGTTCCAAATGTCAAGTTTTTTATCAATTAATTTGTTTGTTGCTCCCTGCTGTGTCCCAGGACACTTTGAAAATGAGACTTTTTTCCAAGGGTTTTATCCTGCTGTGAATATTTATATACATCAAGTTGCAATAAAACCAAACAATTTTCTCATTAGCAATGCAGTCTGCAAAAGTCAAATTATTTCTCCTGTGGCTGTGTCAGGGACACCATGCACTTGAAGTAGGGTAGAGGAAAAAAGGTTTCAAAAGAGAGGACTCAAGATTAACGTCACCCACACTAATAGAAGTCTTGAAATTAGCCCTTTCGTCATACCATATTTATTGTTTTAATTTACTTTGGTGGCATTTGGTATTGGTACATGAGGTATGAATGTCCTTGCATGCTGCATGCATAGGCAGAAGGTAAAGGAGTTTAACAGAGCCCCTTCATATGAGGAGAACCAGAACCAGACCAAGGCTAACCTTCTGAGTGAGGTTAGGTGAAAGCGGCACTAAAGGGCTTCCAGATGAGACTATCCTGATGCTGAAGCATACCTGGTTTTTGAGAGATTTGTTCAGCAAGGGAGATAACCTGGGGCTTCGCTCTGGGAATCTCTCTGTTGCAGAGCAGCCTTTTAGATATGCACCTTTATGCTGGAGGAGAGGCCCCATAGCTTCAGCAGCTGGAAGAAGGAGCTTGCAGTGGTCTTTGCTCACGGTGTCTCTATCTGGGCTGAGCAGACCTCTGGTTTCACTAAAACTCTGAGTCTGGGTTTCCTAATAGTGTAGTGCAACAGAAACTGCTGCTAGACTGAAGGTCTGTGTGCTCCCAGCTCTGTCAAGGCTGTGGGGAAGTCAACAGCTTCCTCTGTTGGTATTTTGCACCTGGCAAATACCTGCCATCCTCCTGGATCTGTGCTGCAGGGGATGCAGGGGTGGGGTGTATCTATAAGGGTAATTTTGGGGGAGGAGGAAGCGGAATGAAAGAAACAAGTAATGGCATGAATGGACCAAGAAGGCAATAGCCACCAGTGGTCTGCAGCACTGATGAAGGTAGCACAGTACCTGAGACAAGCACAACTATCATTACTATCTTGTATGCTAGTCACCCATTAGTCAATGTGTTGTTCCTATCCAACTAATGCAGATAGCTGGAGATGCAGTATCTGCGTGTGGGTGAAGAAAGCACATAGGTTTTCTGCAGGGCAAACAGAGGCTGGTTGTGTGTTTTCTTTTTACCTTTCAAAAAGGATATAGGATGACTGTAGGGTTGCTGATGCTTTTGCTTGGGTGCAGCTTGAGACCTGTGTTTGTTCCCACAGCAGGACGTCTGTTTTTGTACTGTTAGTGTGTCTGTCACCGAGGCATCAGATTTTTGCCTTGAGCAAAGAACAGGGCTAATATCTGTTGCATGTGGATTTTCCCTTGCTCTGCTCCCTGGTGGGGAGATCTCTGTGGTGGTTTATTAAATAGCTGATATTCTATGTGCCGTTTCCTCTCCAGTGAACTCCAGCAGTGGAGATTGAGTTTATAAAAGAGATAGCATCTTTTCCCCTGTTGTTTGCCTCACACTGTGCCCATTTGTAAGTATTTAACATTGACAGGCTCTACAGATGTGCTGTTATTTCCTTTAGATGAAATCCCGCAGTCACACAAATGTCAAAACATTGCACTTGCTTCCTCTGTGTTGCAAGACCCATCCTGCCACAGTAGTGATGATGTGCAGAGTGGCAATATCTCATCTCCAGAACTGCCTCTCCTCAAAAGCTGAGGCGGATGAGCAACTCTATGGAGCAGAGCAGGCATTCCCCAAAAACATTTTTAGTTTTGTTTTCCTTTCAGTAAAGGGATATACTAACAGCTCACTTCTTTTATTAATTATACTCATTCACACAGGCAATGTGATAGCAGTCATTTAGTTAAACCCTCTGATAGATGAGTGTGCTCAACTTGCAGGGGGAATGCTCACCACTTAGAGGCCAATGCAAATATGGAGGAATAATAGCAGGGGTGTTTTTTGAATGATCCAATTGGTTTTTTTTGTCCAGACCCCATGTCTGTGTCATGGTCCAAGCAGTGTCCAGCACAGCTTAGAGCTACAATGCTGGACACTGGCCAGGGAAAGGCATCTGTGTGAGTGGTGTACTATGACCTTTTCCATCTCAGATTTTGTTCCCTAGTGGGAATCCAAGTAGGATTAGGAACTGAAATAAGAGGTAAACAAGGGATGTGATAAAAAGAGGGAAAAAACTGTACTGAGGAGAGTTCAGCATGCAGAGGGGGGATGAAGTGGGGAAAGGCAGGCAGTTTGGCAAAGTAATGTTGCCACTGAAAGTGACAGGCATGTGATTTAGCGTTTAGTGGTGCTGGCTTTCTACATGTGGAAAGAGAAGGTACCTGGGCTTAGTGCTTGTCCACCCATTTATATTCTGAATGAGCTGCTTGCTAGGTCTGCTTTTCCAAGCTCATGAAGGTGCTCAGGAGCTGGTGTTGGTCAGAGAGGGAAGCGGGTCTGGACCTGGTGCTGCAGGGCCAGTAATGGCAGAATGCCTTGATGGTTGTCCTGGACTGTCAGCTGCAGATAGTGCTCAGTCTTTTTCAGTTTGGAGACTATTAGAGAAAAGTGGAAATGCCATCGACCTCCTACCCTGCATTCGATGATTCCTTGCTTTGTGTGCAAAAACAGACTGCATCTTGCAGGAGGGGAAGGCAGGCAGCAGTATTCTTCAGAGCAGGCCAAGGGAATTGGAAACGCAGGTTGTGGTAGGGGTCTGCACCAGGCTGTGGGTGAATCTGCAGAAGAAAAATAGGGGAACATCATGAGATCACTGCGCAGAATGTGAAAGGAAAATCAGGGTGCACTGAGAAGAAAGCAAAGAGTGGGACAAGCAAAGTTTCCATAGGGCAAAACCCTAGTGTAGTTCTCAGGTCCCTGTTCATTGTGGAGAGGAGCAATCTGGAGGTCCTTCAGACAGGAGCGGCAAAAATGAGAGAAGTTTTTGGAATAACAGAAGAGCTCGGGCAGTCAGATGTGTTCAGTCAGGGGAGAAAGAAGATAACCATGTTTACCGATACATAAAAGGCTGCTGCAGAGATGAAGGAGTTAGACCAATTGTTTTCAGTAATTGGCAAAGGCTATTCAAAGAAAATGGATTTTGAGGGCCAGCAAGGAAAATCATTGAAATACTCCAGTGAAACTTGTAACCTGCCAAGTTTTAGTTCTCTTGAAGCAGAAGAAAAGATTTTCAGTGGACATGGAATCAGCTGTGTAACCAAGAATACAGCTGGCAACCAGGGCCAGTTGTGAAGTAGCCAGTGGACTCACCTTTCAGGTTGGAGAGTGTCGTGGTTTTACCCCAGCTGGCAGCTGAACACCACAGAGCCACTTGCTTGTTTTTCCCCCCCAGTGGGGAGGAGAAACAGAGGGAAAAAACCCCAGACTTGCTTGAGCTGTGGTAACGACAGATGACAGTTTTACTGGGACAGCAAAGGAAGTGAAAAACAACAATGACCATACTGGTGATACGCAATACCTTACGACTCGGACCACACGCTCAGACCCGTTCCGAAACCAGACTGTCCTGGAGCCACACCACCCTTTCCCAAACAGCCCCCTGCTCCTATGCTGCACATGATGTCACATGGTATGGAAAACCTCCCCTGGCCAGTTTGGGTCACCTGTCCTGGCTCTGTCCCATCCCAGCTTCTAGTGAAATTAACTCTATTCTAGCCAAACCCAGGACAGAGAGCTTGCAGGAAAGAGCTGAAATACGCCACTGTGTGATGGGATGCTTCCCTCACGGATCCTGGCAGAGCCCCAAATCTCAGCCCCTGCCTTTCCAGGATAAGGTGCGGTTGCTGCAGTTACAGAATGGCTCTTTTAAAATGGGGAAGGAGAAGTCAGCTTTGATTTTACTTTTGTGATTGGATAATAATTAATAGAGAAGTGATGATAGGTACTTTAGTCCAATTTTACAAATGCAGTAGCTATACCTTGTCGCTCTATATGGATTTGTGCAATGTGTGTAGCCATGGTATAGTACAGATGAGTCAAACAATATCAAGTGCAGAGAGTCATCTTCAGAACTTTTTCACCTGGCCTATACTTCCCCCAGAAATCCAAAGAATGTAGGGGAATGGTAGTGGATGAAGGTCTTGGATAGCAGCACTGGGCTCCAGGGTCCACCAGGGTGCTGTGTGTGCACCTCCTTTCTTCTCACACTCTGGCAGATACAGTAAAAAAGTGGTGCAAAAGTTCTGAAGCCAAATTGATCTGAATTGCCAAACCAAAATCTAACACCTAACACTTCTGGATGCACTGGTTTGATTCCAGCTGTATGACTGCAAATTCTACCTGGACAAAGTTGCAAGTTGTAAGTGGTAAATCTAAATGAAAAAAACAATTGATCCTCACCTATTTGTCATAGCAACTTCTGCTGAGTAGTCTGTGACAAAAATACTGGAATATTAAACCAGGACTATGATGTAAAATGCATTTCCTATCTCTGATGAGTACAATTTCAAGCTAGATTCTGTCATTCTTGCTTCTATTCAGTAATAGCTTTTTGTCTTATGTAAATCCATTGCTAAGAGACAGATTACTGTATAATGGTCTGCCCAAATATTATGGAAAACTTAGAATCCGGTTTTGCTTATACCAAACTCTGCCCCCATCTCCATTTTTGGCATTCATTGTAATTTATTCCTGAATATAGTGTTAGCCCTGCTGACATGTCATAAGACTATTTTCATACGGTTTTTGTTTACTTGATCAAACACTTGATCTAGTGCTTGAAATTTCTTGCCGGCGTGGCCTCTTGCAGTACTTTGCTGACAACTAATTCACTGAATCTGGCATGCAATAATTCTTTAGCACTAAGCTTCATGTTTTCATCTGCTCCAAGGTTATATCCCCCCTTTCTTTCTGCCTCCCTTTTCTGGCAGCAGTTTTCATTCCAGCATAAGGGTCCTGCAGACACCCTGTGGGTACTTCTTTCTTAATGTTAGCTCAATGTAAACTGTGGCAGCTGGAGACCATGTGCACAACCCATTCAGCCACCCTTGTTAGCTGGCAGAGGGAAAGGAACAGAAACCTGCAACCTGCAGCCACTGTAGTCATTCCACATCAAGTGGGGTGGTGGGGTGAGTTGATCTTGGCTGGAGTGCAGTTACCCAACAAGGCCGCTTTATCACTCCCCCTCCTTAACTAGACGGAGGAGAAAAGGTGTAATGAACGGCTTGCCACACAAACCCAAAACAACTGGTAATGTGGGCAGAGCCTGCTGTCCACTTTAGAATAGTTTCCTGAATCTGCAGGAAACCTTATCACATACAGAAGAGAAACTGGCGTAGTAACTGACTGTTAAATGTATTCTTCCTCCATCACAGGGTAAGAAGTGTTTATTTGTATGTATCTGTATAATCTAGCTTAGCCGTGTGCAGCAGCCTGACCTCTGGACTGATTTTGCAGTTGGGCTTACATCACCAGAGCCTGTTCTCAATTTCCAAAGGAGGACATGCGGGAAGAATGAAGATGCGTTAGTCTTCCAGAAAGCGTGTAGTTGCAGTGAATAATGAGTGATGTTTCTGCAAGTAGCCCTGCAGTCCTTTATGAGGTAACGTGGTTCTTTGACGTCAATGGAAAGTTTGCTTCCACAAAAGCTAAACAGGGACTGCAGGATTTTGTTTCATGGGGTTTTATGAAGCACAACTGTCAGAGCCACTGAAAGAAATCAGGATGTATTTCGCTGGCAGCCCTCCTGATGTATCTATTCATGTTGCTTTTTGCTGCCACCTTGGTTTACTGCATTGCTTCTCTGTTGTATATTTTTGTGTCCATGCTCTCCAGTCAGTTTTTCATCACCTACTCCATTAAGGCCATGAAGTGGGGGAATAGGCAGATTTGTTGTTCACCAGCTTCACTTCAAGTCCCTCTTGCAGGAAATGCAGGGGGATGTGAGCTTTTGGGAATTCAATGGGATGCCAACCTGCTGCTTTCCTGTTCAATTTGAGTAGAGGCACACTGTTTATAGCCTTTGCTTGCAGTACAAGTGGCAGCAGAGAACACCAGAGAAGAGAGGCAAGTTCAGAACATAACACCTCTGATAGTCTTGGTCCCTATCCTGGACAGAGCTAAGGCAATTTCTGTGTATATGTAAAATCCTTCCAGCCAAGACAGGAAAAGTGTTGCTTACTATTATTTTGACAGTGCCTACGAAAACAAAATGTGGGCCAGGGTCCCACCACGCTCACTACTATTCATAAATGTTCCTGACCAAAGTAACCTACCATCTAAACACAAAAAATGTGACAGATGACTTGCAGATAACTAGTGACAGGACAAGGGGGAACGGCTGCAAGTTGCGCCAGGGGAGGTTCAGGTTGGAGATCAGGAGAAATTTCTTCTCGGAAAGGGTGGTCGGGCATTGGAATGGGTTGCCCAGGGAGGTGGTGGAGTCCTCGTCCCTGGGGGTGTTTAAAGAAAGGTTGGATCTGGTACTGAAGGACATGGTTTAGTGGGTAATAGGTGGTGGGGGGACAGTTGGACTAGAAGATCCTTGAGGTCTCTTCCAACCTTAATGATTCTATGAATACAGATGGGTGACTGGAGTTCTATGAATACAACCCCTAAGCCAATAACACCCCAGATGTGTGCTTGTGCTACTCTGGAGGGTCAGCTGCATTGCTTTTTTCTCCCTGTGAGGGACAAGATCATGAAAGTGCAGGGGAAAACACAAGTCTCAAACAATAAAGGTTGAGGGCTTAAGAAAAGCTTGTGCTTTTGGGCAGCAGGGCTTTCAATGGAATTACGGCATGATAAGGCATATCTCTCTAAGCAAAGGCAGTAGGTGCAAGAGAATAGATAATCTTGCCCACCCATTTGGGAAGACATCATAAGGACATATCATCATTAATCCAGCCTATTTTCCTGCCTGGTACCTTCCAGTTATATCCCACTTGATTTATTTGTGGGGTGACAAACTTCACTTCCAAATCAGGGTAATCTTCACATTCTCTTTGATAGGCTGCATTATGTATCTTTGTTTCAAAAGGCTAATTTGAGGGAAATCCTCCCTCTCCCCTCCCCATACCCTCCCCTGTCAAGCTGGGAATTTCACATGGTCCCAGCAGACAACTTTCACTCATTATTTTGGACAGACACCTGTTTTTATAAAAACCAGAAAAAATTCTCTGACCTTGTCCTAAAGGTCATCCCTTGGCAGGGATGAGCAATACATGAGTGGCACGTGTGTGTGTGAGAAGAGATGTGAGGTTGAAGCCAGCAACAGTCCTAAGACCAGTCTTAAATATATGAAGTGCATTTTCAGAGTTGGTGATAAAGGCAGTGATTTGCAACAACTCAGGGTTCATGGGAGAGCAGTCTATTTTGGGGCAAGGAGCCCCATGTGGAATATGGTGCCTGAGGGGAAGCCCTTGGCTGTCTTCACCTGAAGGTTACGGTGGTCCTGGTGGGTGGAGGGAAGCAGGCACAGGAAGAGCAGTGGCCAACACCAGCCACTTTTCTTGCAGAGCCATCTCTGGGCAAGATCTACAAGGCAGGGAGAAATTCTTGTCACATTTCAAGAGGACTATGAGTGAACTTCCCAGGTAGTGAGGAGCACATAGCTGTCTGACTTTTTCATACTTTCTGTGCTTTGATAACTTCTGGGCAGACTTTCAGCTGCATTGATGTCACTTCCCCCCACCCCACCCCCCATCCCATCTAATTCCATGTAGTGGTGAGAAGGTATTATGCTTTTCTCTATTCATTAATTTATTTTAATGGAAGAAGGGAGTAAGGAACATACTGGTTTGTCACTACCTGGAGTCCCTTTCCTGGTGGATTGTGGTAATTTCTGCTCTTTGGTTTCACAGTTTCTGAGCACTGCCATCATTATGGAGCACCATCAGAAACTCGTCTTTCTATGCTAGAGCAACCTGAGTACTTGGGCTTGTAAATACCATGCATTTCACCAGTGTGACAGTCAGAAAGGTTATTTGTCCAAAGACCCATGGGAAGTAAGTGACAGGAGGAGAATAAATCTGTGCTGGTCTTTGAATTACTAAGTCACTGTATAATCAATTAGATTTATCCTAGGTGAGGCCCTTACCCTGTTTGTTTTGGCTTAGCTGTATATAAAACCTTGTTTCACATCAGTCATTTTCAGTCGTGCTGCACAGTAGATTTTGAGAAAAATCTTGCCGCTTCTAGATTTGCAATGAAGTTAAGGAATGTGGAGATGAAGTGAAAATCATGTTTTGATGCCAAACGCAGTGCTTGGGAGTAACTGTTCTGCATCTGGCCAACCTGACTGAAATACTACCCTGTGCAAGGGAACACAGGCTGGAGATGACAGGCCAAGACTGCAGCCCGTAGTCACTGTGTATGTAGGATGATGGTGTCCACACTACATTAATGCTTGTGGATTGAGTTGGTATGAAAATCACTTGCTAACTAGCAAGCACACTGGAGCACAGAGTATGTGAAAAAAGGGGTGCTGCTCTTTGGCGGCATCCATCTGGTGTCTTACTGCCTGAGTACTCGCTAAGTTGTTTGTACTGGTACAAAAAGATTAGGCAGGGAAATGCTCTGGGGAAGGGCCGGATCACTGTGGAATCAGTTTGTCAATGGGATTTCTCAGGTGGTGCTTGGGATTCAGGAGGGGTGCCAGCCTCTGGCAATTCTGCTGTTTTTCATTAAGTTATGCCTTTGAAACTGCTGAGGACCCAACCCCTGTTCTGCAAAGCTAGGTCACCAATGTCAGAAGACTATGTGGGTGATGTGGGTCCTTGCTAGAGTTCTAGAGTGCTGGTGAGGATTTTTCAGGAGAGTTGAGACAGGAAGAGGTCAGGTGCAGGCTGGTGACAACTGGAGTTTCTGTGTTGTGGTGTGCTATGAGAAGAAAAGGTCACTTCCTTCCATTTTGGAAGTTTTCTTAATAGGAAGGTGGTGTGCTACGTTCTTGGTGCCAGGAAGCAGAGGAATCAGTGCACACATACACTGACTGAGTAATAAACTAAAAAGCCTTGTAGTTAAAGCAAGTGTGAGCAGAGTTCGGCACAGTTTGTGACACAGATTCACCAAAGGGATGTTTTCCCTTGCCTACTGGAGACTGTATTTGCTTATCTGTTAATCAAGCTGATCTTGCTTGATTTAACAAGGATTTTAAAGCAGTAAGCTCTCAGTTTGTTTCTAGCAGTGCAATTTTCATTTTTTGGACTTGGCACAGACTTGTCAGGTCCTGCTTCTGAGGAAAGCGAGGATGCCTTGTGACATCCTGCTTCACTGGGCCAAAACCACTGGATGTATCCCTACAGATGCATTTTCTGTATTCCTAGTATGGTAGCTGTGATGGTCTGAGGACACAAGGCAAGACTTTGGATGTGAATACTAATTTTTACTGCATTAGCCAGTGTAATGGATAAAGCAAAGTACATAGCAGGGTAGCATGTGAGTATTCAGACATGACTACTTCAGGTCCACTCTAGATATTAGTGTATGTTTTCCAGGCTTGCTTGGTAACTACTAGAAACTCTTCCAGCTCTCTATTGCATTTTTTGTTTGTTTGTTTGACTTCCATGCCTTTTTTTTTTGGGGGGTGGGAGGAGGTGGGATTTTTTGCTCTTTTATCTTCTGAGTTTATCTTTGCTAGAAGTCTTAGTCCTAGACAAGATTATAAGTTCATGCCAGGCAAGTGCTACTCTGTGTGCATGTATGCACACAAGAGATTAGTGACAGAAGTGTCACTAAGTGTCATGGACAGTCATTCTCATTGGTGACTGAATCGTTTTTCAAACTGTACTTTAAGATGTACTTATGTGATTGCTCTGCTTTCTTGAGCAGACCTCTGCAATTTTATGTAGATGAGTTTTCAGCTTTATAGTGGGAGGCACAGGAACTGAAGTCTGATGGTTTTTATTTAGGTATTTGTATGCAACTCTGGTGTTTCATTTTGCAAAAAAACTCTGGTTATTTTTATATAGAAAAATGCATGTTGTTCATTTAAGTGACTGCAGCAATTCTGCCAGCTCAGGCATTAAGAATCTTTTAGTAATACTGAAAGTTTTTCAGAGGACGACATAAAGTGACAACATTTACTTCAACTGCCAGAGCTGAAGTTGTGAGATTGGCCATGTTTTTAACTTGGGTTACTGCACCCTAACCCAACCACTGTCTTAGGCAGTGACTACATCTGGGCCTCTCTTTGCATTAATATAATATGTAGTAACAAGCAAAACCAGATACGTGAGTTGTAAATTTTATAGCACAAGTGATAAGAATGTAGCACCTCTACATTTTCCTAATGTGTTCTGTGGATTTGTAAGCAACTACCCTGGGTAATAGGGGAGAAAAAGAAATGGTTGATTTTGGTATTTCAGTGTAGAAAGAGGTTACCCATGGAGTCAGAAAAGGGCCTGTGCTGTTAAACATATTTATAAGTGAAATGAATAGTGAGGAGAAAAGTTTCCTGGTAATACTAACCTTATTCAAGGTTTTAAATATAAGAACTGTATCAAAGAAGGATCTCATGAGACTGAGTGGAGAATAAACAGGCAGCTGAAATTCTGGGTAGGCAAATGTAAAGGAATATACATGGGAAGGACAATACTAACTTTACACATAAAGGGCTCCGGGCTGGCTGTTCGTACAGAGGTGTGAGGTCTTGAGGTTAGAGTGGAGCTATGGAAATGTGAGCTCAATGTACAGCAGCAGTAAGCAAATTAGCAAGGGCACAGACCAAAATAGCACTGGGTAGTGCTAGGAAGGAAGCAGGAAACAAAATGAAGAACACTGTTATTCGACTGCACGATTCCATGGCGCTCCTTGGGTAGTCTCAGCTGTGCACATGTCCTGAATGGTAATAGGTTCAGTGGAAGGGACCTAGAAGGATCATCTAGTCCACCTGCCTGACCACACCCAGACTGACCAAAAGTTAAAGCATGCATTGTCCAAATGCCCTTGGGGCATCGATCACCTCTCTAGAAGCCGGCTACAGTATTTGACCTCCCTCTTGGTAAAAAAGCATTTCCTAATGTCCAGTCTGAACCTCCCCTGGTGCAGCCTTGAACCCTGCCCACATAGCACCATAGAATGGTTTGGGTTGAAAGGGACCTCAAAGATCATCTAGTTCCAATCCCTCTGCCATGGGCAGGGACACCTTCCACTAGACCAGGTTGCCCAAAGCCCCATCCAAACTGATAAACACTCCAGGGAGGGGGCATCCACAACCTCTCTGGGCAGCCTGTTCCAGTGCCCCAGCACCCTGACAGTGAAGAATTTCATTCTAATATCTACTCTAAATCTCCCCTCTTTTAGTTTAAACCCACAACCCCTTGTCCTATCAGTACAGGCCCTTGGAAACAGCCCCTCTCCAGCTTTTCTGTAGGCCCCTTTAGGTACTGGAAGACTGCTTTAAGGTCTCCCCAGAGCCTTCTCTTCTCCAGGCTGAACAAGTCCAACTCTCTTAGCCTGTCTTCACAGGAGAGATGTTCCAGCCCTCTGATCAACTTTGTGGCCCTCCTCTGGACTCCAACAATATACACAGGAAAATTTAAATGTCAAGAAACATCTAGGATTTTTTGAGTAAAAAGATAACTTTCTGACCTGCCTAAACTAAGTGAAATTTTTAGGTGATCTATCAGCTTGAATATTACTAGAAGAAGAAAGCCAGAAAACCATTATTTATTTTGAATTTCAGGTGTTTATGTTAAAATTTCTGTGGCCCAGAATATTTGGATTTTCAATCATCAGTCTGTAATTTTAAAATATTTTAAGGAATCAAACAATTTCTTAAAATTTCTAGGTTTTGGCTGTAATTTAAGGGGAAAAAATTGAATATTGTGTGCAAGTGCTATATTGACTTTGTTTCCATCTCTTTGAACTATTGATTTGCAATGTTTTGTTCAATCTTTCAAAAGTAGATAAACCAGAGATCTAGCACATAGCCTGTCCTGGATCCCAGGCAGAAGAGCTCAGCACCTCCCTTACCACTTCCCCTCCTTAGGAAGCTGCAGAGAGCAACGAGGTCACCCCTCAGTCTCCTTGTCCCCACACTAGACAAACCCGTGTCCTCAGCTGCTCCTCACAGGACGTGTCTTCCAGCCCTTGCACCAGCTCTCTTGCCCACCTCTGAACACATTCACGTACCTTGACATCTTTCTTGAATTGTGGGGCCCAGAACCATGTACCATATCCCAGGTGAGGCCACACCAAGGCTGAATACAGCGGGACAATGCCCTCTTTGGACTGATGGTTACGCTGTGTTTGATGCCCCTCTCCCGGCTGCAGATTGCCCTTGCGGCCACCAGGGCAGGGTGCACTGCTGACCCATGTGGGGCTGCTGTCGACCAGCACCCCCAGATCCCTTTCTGCAGGGCTGTTCTCCAGGCACTCCTCTCCCCATTTAGACTGGTGCCTGGCGTTCCTCTGGCCCAGGTGCAACCCCCAGCATTTGGGCTTGTCACATTTCATCCCGTAATCACTGCCCAGTGCTGCAATCTATCTAAATCCCTCTGCAAGGCCTCTTGTCCCTCAAGAGAGTCAACAGCAACTCCCAGGTTGGTATCATCGGCAAACTTGCTAATGACACGTTCAACTCCTGCCTGCACATCAATGAGAGAGATATGGAGCAGGACTGACCCTAGGACTGAGC